>JBAGKO010170788.1:0-18264 GCA_037177275.1 Acacia concinna | reverse complement strand
TACTAATGTGAGGGACAAATCCCATCTTGATCATTCACATTCCTCTACATGAAAGACCCCTAAGCCCGATCATAGCCTTTATCATCACCCGGTCAAAGGTGACTTTTGACTAAGTCAAAACTTAGCAATTCTCAAGTAGGAATCCATGATGATATCAGGTCAAAGGGCATTGTGATGTGATTACATATAAGATAAGCTTATGACTTAATCCATACATCCTTCTCATAGCGGGTCGTTCCAGCACCTTGTACTCGTACAAGTGCCTAAGACTTTGACTCGTATTTCTATACTTTATCAAAGTCATACTGGTCTTATTTCATCGTTGCTCCTGTACAGACAATCAACCAGGGACATTTAGGACAATCTTTATAATTTGTCCATAGATACAATTATCATAATAAACATGAAAATGTAATGATAATTGGAGAAATTCATAAAACATCAAAATGTTGTAAGTACAATGATTGGCCACTAGAGCATTATATCCAACATACCTGTGCTTCAAGGAGGAGCTTGTTGATGGAAGGTAAGGATCTAAATGATTGTTAGTCCTTAAATGCTAATTTGCATAATAGTTTAAAGAGTTAAATACAAAGATGTTTGTGTTGCTTTTAATTACAGTATTAATGGCAACTTTGCTTGAGTTGGACTTTGAACCATTTACTACATCATTCCCCCAACCAACTCTGAACTAGTGTCAAGTTCCTAAGTGGATCGGTGACAAAGGAAGGGTGTGGGAGATCAATATATGGAATCCTTGCCACCTCCAGTGAGTTGAAGGTAATGGTGCAATATTGTCAATGATGGCAATGTATTAATTAAAGGAGATGGTGGTGGTGAGCAATATCTAGAGAAACAGTGAGAAAGAAAGAGAGTTGCTGGTGGTGAATGAATTTGGGAGTATTTTTGGAATAGGATATTTTGTCTAGTAAATGTGGTTTGTGTTGCATAATTTATTGTGTACTAGCTTCTCCCTAGGGTGAAATAAGTAACATACTTATTAATGTTAACAATATGAAATTATAAATTATCAACATCAGTATTCTATTTCACAATATTATATCTTAGTTCACAATATCAGATAAAAAACAACTTCAAATCTCTTAAGAAGACAAGTTCCAGGGTTACACTATAATTTTAACAAAATGAAATTAGGAATTAACAATATTATTATCCTAGTTCACAACATCATTAAAAAAACTTATGTGAATCTCTTTAGAAGACAAGTTCTAGGGGTTACACTATAATTTTAACAAAATGAAATTAGGAATTAACAACATCAGTATCCTATTTTATGGCATTAGTATCCTAGTTCACAGCATCAGTTAAAAAAACAACTTCTGCTAATTTCTTTATAAGACAAATTCCTAGGGGGGTTATGCCACACTTTTAACAATGTGAAATTAGCACTACTAAGAAAAGAGGCAAAAGTGACACAACTATTATGGCCCTTCTTAGAAAAAGTGCCACAACTTTTATTTTTTTCTTTTTTCTTTTGGAAAAACAATAGAAAATATGGCGCCTTTTAGAAAGAGTGTCACATCTACTAAATACTTTACGTGACACTTTTTTTAAAAATGCCACGGGAAGTCAAAACTAATATTATATTTATATTTAAATAATAAAGAGAAAGTAGAACCTAATTGAGGCCTCACCCTCATTAGGGGGCTCCTTTGGGGAACGCCCCCCAAGGGGGCTGCCCAGATAGGGCTTGTTTCCACCCAAACGGGGCTCCTCATTTTAGTGTGGCACTACCCTCTAAAGGAGGTGTCCTACAACCCTTTGGGGGGCATTCTCCTAAGTGGCCACCTCATTCCTATTGGGGGGAGCTTTTTTAATAGTACGCGCTCTAAATTGGGAAAATTTCCCCCGTCTATTTCTACTTTCTCGACTATTGTTTCACTTTCACTCGTTTTAACTTTGTCTCTTTTTTTTAATTTTCATTTCTCTTTCCTCTTTCTTTATCTTATGGCTTCACCTCCATTAAAATTTAAGGTCCAATATTATTTTTTCTTCTTATTAGTCTCAACTAAAAAGGTATGGCGAATAGCTCCTCCTTTGTTTCTTTTTTCCCCTCCTATTCTTTTGTTCTCTTATAAGAGCTCTTATCATATTTTTCTTATTGTTACTTAGTTCTCATTTTTATCTTTTTAATTACTAATTGTTCTTTTGTTCCACATAATATTTTTAATTTTCCTTTTTAGATTTTTTGGTTAGGTTGGAATTCAACTCTCTACTTGACTTACAATAATCAATAAGTATTCTTGATTAACTGCTTATTTGTATTATATTTGATATCTAAGTTACATTTCATTAAGATTTAATTTGTTTTCATATTCATTTTAACTCTGTAAATAAGGTTTTCAAATTTACATTTAAATTGGTGTGGACAAAAATAATATAGGGCTCTGAAGGAAAAATAAAAAAAAATATTTTTTTTAAAAAATATGTCTTTAGGTGGCGCTTGCTCACCTAAAGTGCACCACCCACTTCCTATACCTCTTTCTCAAGGAAGCGCAATCTAAAGCCATTTTTTTAAAAAAAAAATATTAGAATTAAAGCGTCATAGTAGCCTAATATGGTGCCAAAAGTGCCACATGATCTTTTTTTTGTAGTAGTAGTGTAGGAATTGTAAGAGCAAGCAAATCACCCAAGGGGGTGAATTGGGTGTTTAAAAAATTCTCTTTCAAACTCAAGAACCCTATAACTTATACTGGTTCGGCCAAACTCACGACCTACGTCTAATTGTCAGATACCATTGAGTTCCATTACTCCCCAACATTACAACGGGCTCTTGGTGCCACAGTACAGACTCAATTGACTCTTTAAGGATCAGTCCCCCTTACAAGATGCAATTCAAGTCCCCTACTCAAGATATCCTAACCTTGAGTATCTCACAAGTGATTTGTGAAAGACAATAAGTACTCTCTCAAAAGAGTTGAATGATAATCACAAAAGCACATACTAGAATTAATGACAGAATAAATGCAACAAACTCAAAGAATTAATGACTCGTATTAAAGGCTCATTCGTTAGTTTTTGCTCGTCATTAATGGTATTGTATTTATTGTCCAAGGAATTTGTGTCCGTTGATCTATCCATTAGACTTCAGTCTGTAGCCGTTGAAATTCCATCATCCCTCTAGGTAGTATTCGTTGAAGCATAGAGAATTTCGTTCTTGGTCATAAATGTATCTAGTGAGGTTGTTGAAGGAAGGTAGGTGAAAATTTTAGCCATATTTGGTAAAGAGCATTAAATGCTTCTGACGCAATTTTCACTTCGGTTGATTTGAGCTTTAAACTTCTCCAAATGATTCATAACCTGTTCTTAGATGTTATATTGATCAACAACGAAGGTTAGAAGCAAGTGGGTATCAATAAAATGAATTCTAGAATGATTGAAAGAATTACGCTACATTGCTCTGTTTTTTATAAACAACGTTTCCTTGAGGTTTGATGTCACCCTTGAGGTAATCCATTTATAAATTAATAAGCTCGAGGATTTTGTCACAAATTAACACATAAAGATTTAAGAAATGCTTCCTCGAGAATTTCATAAGTTACAATTACCTTGAGGATGTGAATTATCTTTGAGAATGTTAACACATCTAGATTGTACCCTTGAGGAGCAAAGCCTTTCCTCAAAGTTACCCTTTAAAAATCATAGTTCATGATATGCTCACACCCTTGAGGTTAATATCAACCCTTGAGGATTTGGGCTTTTAATTAAACATAGTTTAGAGCATAAGAGTAAAATACTTACCACCCTCAATGACCAAGAGTACCTTTGAGGATGCTCATCTTTGCAAGGTTCTAGAATACACAGCCAGGTTCTGAGTTGCCTTGCAAGGTTGTGTGACAAGGTCCCACCCTCAAGGATAGACACCTCCCTCAAGGTTACATAGCCTTGCACCCTTTTGAAATACATAGCCAGGTTTCACTCTAGCCTTGCACTACTAGCAAGGTTGTGAAACTCAGGTTAGGACTTCAGAAGATTCATGTCGCGACTACATTAACCAAAGAGCTCATGCAAAACAGATGAGATCCAGGTCACGACTTATGAAGATGTTGGTCGCGACTAAAACAACCAGAAAGTACATGGAAGATAATGAAGCTCAGGTCACGACTTCAAAAGGTTTAGGTCATGACTTCATGAAACCGAGAGCACATGTACTAAAAGGTTGTGAAGTCCAATTGCAACACTTTGCAAGGTTACTCTCTAGCCTTGCAGGGACCCGTGTCCTTGAGGCTAGAAACCTCCCTTGAGGATGGGATTACAAATAGCTAAAGGGTAAGGATCTGGTCCAACCTTGCTACCAATGCAAGGTTCCTCACAAACTTGGCTTTTAAGACCAAGGACCCATTTCCTCAAGGAAACCCATCACCCTTAGGTTATGGCTCCTTGCAGCCAGTCATCAAGGTTTTGGCTCAGCCTTACACTCATTGCAAGGTTGGTGCTAAACCTAGCTGTTGAGGGCTATGGTCCATTTCCTCGAGGTTGACCATCACCTTCAAGGCTAGGACATCTTTTAGCCTACTTGCAAGATTTTCTCATAACTTTGTCATTATGGCAAGACTGACCACCCTCAAGGATCCTTCTTACCCTCAAGGCTGGAAAACCAGCAAGATTGCTGACAAGGTTCAAAATCATTTTCTTTCTTTGATACTAAGTGGATATTACTCAAGTACATCTACTTAAGTAATTTCCCTTTAGTTTTACATCATTAAAACATCTTTTACAAATCCATCTAAGTTTGGTAATCATCAAAGTATAGGATCTAATATGAATTCAATATCATTTTCTTCAAACCACATGTGAGCCTCATCTTTGCCTTTTTGTTAGCCATTAATTAAGGTTAGTTTGGTCTTTTTCAAACATTCCAAAAATCCCAATTCCTTCTAATATTCTAACTTGGAATTTTCACATTTCACCATATTAAATTGTCGTTTCAAGATTTTCATGGTATTTTCCCTTGAATAAACATGTTAGAAGAAGTATCTTATAAATAAAAGGACGAGAATCATTTTGTCTTTTTCTTTGGGAAAATCAAGAAAAAAAATCTATTGAAATAAGGAAAAGACAAATAGGTGATGTGAATTTGGGAAATCCTGTTATAATTGTTATAGGAACGTGGTTAGGTTGGAATTCAACTCTCTACTTAACTTCTAATAATCAGTAAGTATTTTTTATTAGCTGCTTGTTTTCATTATATTTGATATTTAAGTTACATTTCATTAAGATTTAATTTGCTTACATATTCATTTTTACTCTGTAAACACGGTTATCAAATTTTCATTTAAAGTGTTGTCAACAAAAATAATAGGGGGAATTTCAATAAAGGACCGCATTTGTGAATTAATATCAACGCAGCCCATAAACAAGTGAATGTGTCATATAAACAAGAAAAATCCATGTTCATATGACCCATTCACTTGTTTAAGGGCTACGTTGATATTAATTCCCAACTGCGGACCTTTATTGAAATTCTCCCAAAATAATATAAGGTTCTAAAGGAAAAATAATAAAATTATTATTATTAGAAAAAATATGAGTTTAGGTGGTGCTTTCTCACCTAAAGTGCACCACCCACTTCCTATAACTCTTTCTCAAGGAAGTGCAATCTAAAGCCATTTTTTTAAAAAAAAAAAATTAGAATTAAAGCATCACAGGAACCTAATGTGGTTCCAAAATGGCCATAGGATTTTTTTTTATAGTAGTGTAGGAATTAACATCATCAGTATCATTATTTTCAACCCACACGTAAGCCTCAATTTTGTCTTCTTATCATCCATTAATTAAGGGCGGTTTGATCTTTTTCAGACATTTCAAAAATCCCAATTCCTATTGATATTCTAATTAGGAATTTTCACATTTTATCACATTAAATTGTCTTTTCAAGATTTCCTTGACATTTTCTTGGGATTTTCCCTTGGATAGACATGTTAGAAGAAGTACCTTATAGATAAAAGGACGATAATATTTGAAGGCAAAACAAAAAAACAAAATGATGAGAATATTTTTTGGGAAAAAAAGGATGAGAATCATTCTATCGGAAAAGACAAATAGGTAATGTGAATTTGGAAAATCCTATATCAATAGGAATGTGGAATTTTCAAATTAAACCAAAAGACGAAAATACTCTGAATTAGGTGAGGACAAAAGTTTAATAGGTTAATAACAATATTTGTATTTCAATTAACAACGTGATAATTTATATAAATGACATCTGTAACATGTTTCACAACTTCATATTCAAAAATCCAACACTATACCAAGTTTAATTTTGAGGGTGCAATTTTTAACAGTCAATAACAATATTTGTACCTCAATTAACAACATGAGTTTTTAGATTAAGTATTTTAATTAGTAGCATGCTTTAAAACTTCATATCCCAAAAACTAACATTTATATTCAAATTTAATTTTGTGGGCTGAAGTGGCATAGATCAATTAATAACATTTGTATTTTGATTAACAACATAAAAATTTATATTAACAATTTTAGAAGCATGGTTAACAAAAAATGCGATAGAATGAGAGAGAGGCGCAAGGAATTTGAGTAATTTTAAATTTTTTAACATCTGACATAATATTTCAGAATTTCGCATCACCTATTTTTCTTTTTACTATTTTAAGTTTTTTTTTTGACATTTTCCGTTTTTTTAACAATAATAATGGGAATCATGAGAGTGTTGATCGTTATTGATTTCAATGTCACCTTCCACATTAATACAATGGGCTGCGCCATACAAGTACGTACGTCAGACTGTCCAACCAATGGGCTAAACATCTTTTATTTTTAATTTAAATAACAGCTGACACGTTTTAACCAAATTATATTTTGAAAGAAAATAAGAAAATAAATTAAAGAATGAAATTACTAAGGGTGATGCGAACCAAAAAAAATTGTACATCACCAGCTAATTACAAAAAATTAAAAGAGAGTATGAACGTTAGAAGTATAAAAATACTTAAAATGTTAACTGCCCATCTAGAAAGAATGAAATTACAGAGGGCGAGCAATTTCGAAGGGTCAAGATGGGATACTGCCGAAAACATTTTTTTAATATGTTTGATTAGTTGATTTGAAAAAAAAAATCTGT
This sequence comes from Acacia concinna, assembly GCA_037177275.1. Classification (NCBI taxonomy): domain Eukaryota; kingdom Viridiplantae; phylum Streptophyta; class Magnoliopsida; order Fabales; family Fabaceae; genus Acacia; species Acacia concinna. The sequence goes on along the minus strand of JBAGKO010170788.1, from coordinate 11,162 downwards.
TTTTGAAGTAATATAGGCGGTAGCCATTGGTGGTAATGTGTTGATGATCACTATGAATAGAATGACTATGATCACTATGAATAGTGAAGTGTTGATAGTGACTAAATGATAGCTTCAAAAACTTTAAAATCAAAAAACAAAATAAGGAAACAACTGAAAATTGTTTTTGTTTTCTAATTTTTAAAAACAACTTTTTATTTTTTTTTGTTTTTAATAACAATTGGGGGAAAAATCTTTCAAATAATTTTTTTTATTTTTAAAAACAACATTAAACAAGCTCATAGTTTCAAAGTTTAGGATGAGTTTCTAAAAAGCCAATCTTCAAAAGGTTTTTGAAATAATGAAGCCAGCGTTATTGAATCAGGAAGAATCAGACTCCAACTTTCCTTAGCATAATGACATAGTCTAAGCATAAAATTCAAATATTTAATATTATGCTCACAAGCTGTGCAAAAAGGCCTTATATACATGTGCCTTTTATGTCTTTCCTAGTTAGTCAAAAGGAAGTTTTTGAAAACAAGCCCTGGGAAGGTTTTGAACCAAGTTATTCATACGAATCTAGGCTGTTTAACTTGTAGAAATGTGCGTGGGGGATTATATTTGTACCTATAAATTATATAAGGACATTTTTTATCTTTAAACTGTTCTTTCAAGTTTCATTCTACGGAGTATTTAATTTTTCAAGTGATAGTGCCCTCTATAAAATATTAAAAGTTTTTGTTATGAAAAATATTAAAAATGTGCAATGTTATCTCTGGATTATTATATTCTACTATCAATTATTTTCTGACTTTAGTTTATTGGGAAAATTAAGAAATAGGCAAACAAAAATACAACTGAGTACCTTATAAGAAATTAATACTTTATAATAAAATTAATACTAATTAAAGCAAAGGCTTAAATATACTTTTATTCATTTAAATTTATTTGAGGTATTCTTTTGGTCCCTTAACTTTATAAAGTATATTTTTAGTCATATTATTCTAACATCGTTAATGTTTCTAATTGAAAAGGCAAACTCAAATTGTAATTGAATAAACTTAAGTGTGTATAATTAAATGCTATTAATTTTAGATTTAAAACATGGGTAAATTGAAAAATATTTAAAATTTGTGTAATCAAATTCTATTAGTCATCACTTGACTTCACCACATCAGCGTTTTCGGTTTGTAATATTAATGGTGTTATAATAATAGGACCAAACGTACTCTTTATAAAGTTAAAAGACCAAAAGTATACATAATATAAAATTTAAAGGACTAAAAGTATACTTTAGTCTAAATTAATAAAAAAAAACTAAGAAACTAATGTTATTTCTTATTTATGTGAAATACTAAAATAAAAGATTAACCAAAATTACTTTGACCGGCCAAGTAAATAACTATTTTTTGGGTGATAATTAATGTTGATAAGCGATTTAAAAAAATGGATTAATATAATCTTTGGTCTTTAAGTTTGTCTTCACTTTAGTTTTTGTCACCCAAGTTTTAAACCACATGGATTTTGGTTCTTCAAAGGCCAAAATTGTCCAAATTTTTATTTGATTATTGGGCTTAAATTTTAAATAGAATAAAACTTGAATGACTAAAACCTGAGTTTAAAAATTGAGAGACCAAAGTAAAATGATTGTAAACTTGTGGGACTATAAATTGTATTAACTCTTAAAATATACTACTCTTATCCTAGAAATACATCTTATTAAAATATTCATACTTTAATATTTAATGACTTATATGTTTACAAACCTTCACAAATAATTTACAAGTCAACTTTTAAGATTTACAAATCTTCATAAATAAGTCAACTTTTAGGATTTACAAATCTTCATAAACAAGTATATTATGTAAGAAAACTAAAAACTGGCTTCTCAATGGAGACCATACTATAAAGACTTTAGTTTGCAGGAATAGAGACATGCATGCATGTTAATTTTTCAAAAAACACACCATGCATATTATAGATACCTATACATATACAGAAACCACAAATAGATGTCCATTCCTGCAATCAAATGGCTACTATACACACAACAGTAACCAAAAATTTATGTTCGTTCTGCAGCAAAGATATAAACTAAAAGCAAAACAAAACAAAAACTAACTAGCTATCTGCGTTCTGCCGCAATCCATTGTCTATAAACAATTATAGCCAACTCTTCTATAATCCATCGTCTATGAACAATTATAGCCAACTCTTCTACAACTTCTTCAATTTTTCCGGGCGAATATTGGTCACAATAAATGTCCTCACAAAACACTACATGCAAAAACAAGTATAGTATGTTAAAATACGTTGCTTGAATTTTAATTGAACTTAAACACACATACATACATATATAGACTAACCTTAGTACTAATTGAGCCAGGTTTTTGGGTGACTATGTCCTTCATGAACTTCATGATACCCCCAACAAAAACCAAACACACACACACCCAATACAACACTTACCTGGTTGCCGCGGATACTATAAACAAAAAAAAGAAAAGAAAAAGAAAAAAGAAATGTATCATCCCTTGCTTTCATTTTAAAGAACCATATATAATGGCTTATTTTGACAAAACGTCAAATATATAAGTTTTACAATGTTTTAAAAAAAAACAACTGTTATATAGTGATAGCATATATATATATATATATATATATAACGGATACAATCCTCAAGTAAATAATGGGTTTTTTCTCCCAAAAAAAAAATCAGACTTATATATTATGGTGGTCATATATGGCAGTCAAATATAGTCTCATAGGCTTTACGGTTATTTTAAAAAACTGTTATCTATTTTATTACCTTAACTTCGCCTCTATTTGTTTTACAGTCTCAATAAAACTGATAAATACGGAACATCAATTATGCGAGAATTTGTAGTAGCGCAAAATCACAAACATTATTGTATAATTGTAATAATAAGTTAATTAGTTTTAAAAAACCGCTATCTATCTTATTACCTTAACTTCTCTATTTATTTAACGGTGCTAGGAAAATCTTTTAAGTATGGAACGTCAATTATGCGTGAATTTGTAGTAATGCAAAATCACAATTATTAGTGTATAAAAACAATAAGTTAATTAGTTTTTGGTTAGGAATGGACCATGCAAAATGAAGTGGGCCACTAACCGCCTAACCAATGAAACTGACAAAAAATGGGGGGATTAAATAAATGATGGTCAACATAAAGCAAGATTACAAGCCACAATTTTAAGGTTCAATAAGATTAAGAAAAATATAGGTTTTTTTTTTTAACAAACGTGAGACATGGTTGGGGAAATAACTAGTGGGAGGGGACAAATGAATAAAAGATGAAATCAGCAGATTCCGCTATATACGGCCAAATCAGGGAATGTAGGGCCTTCACTTGTTGTCATTTTACGAGCAGAATCCCACCAACTACGAGTCTTGGTATCAACGTTTCAAGTGCTTCTAATTATGATCATCTCAAAGTCAATCCTTCTCGTTTGCCCCTCCCCTTCTTCCCAATTCACTCTCAATGCCATTCATCCCTCCCTCCCTCTCTCTCTCCCGGCATCGGTTTCACCAATTTTAAGATAGTCAGGTTGAGCATCCAATTGGTCAAGACCAAAGGGTTAATAAGATCTTTGTTTGAACCATAGTTAAACTCACGATTGTTCATGATACCCGAATTCCCACCATCCTCGTCCAAGGTGCGTTTTGATTATTTTTTTGACAATAATTTATAAACATAATAGCTTATAGACAATAGCTTCTGAGCATAATAGCTTATGTAAAGAAAGTGATTTTGATAAAATGATAGTATTTAAACAAATGTTACCAGAATAGTTTTTTATGGTCAAATGACAAAAAATAATATTAACTTTTGTGATAATTATATAAAAAAAAAGAAGAAAGAGAATGAAAGAGAAAAATGAGAAAAGAAGAAAAAGAAGAGAGAGGAGAGAGAAAAAAACTAAAAATAAAACTTTTTCGAAACCTAAGGTTTGGACTCGTAAATCTAGGTTTAGGCCAAAACCATAGTTTATGATAATTACAGACTGTTTGCCTCTTTCCCTTTTGAAACCTAAGTTTGAGCCAGAACTTAGGTTTGAAAAGCTCACTCAAACACACATGGAGCCTAGTAAAATTATGTTCATCTCATCCTTAAAAAAACACATCCAGGAAAACAATTGGACATTTTTGAATTAGGCCAAATGTCAGGTAAAGTTAAACATTGGGCAAGGTATGCGGCCCTATGCAACGAATATATATATGATTGCATTATAATACACACACATTTATTTTTTATTTGAAAAAATTCAACAAATATTTACTTATCATTCAATTCAATTAGAATATAGTGAACAAACTAATTTTATATTCATTCAGTACATATGCATAATTTTTTCATAAACATTTAATTAAAATTGGTAAATTGAGATTTTGAGGAAGCCAACCGGGTGCTGCTTAAGCAGGTCATATTTATTGAAGTGATTATTATATTGACTAATAATGAAGTGGCTGGTTGATTGAGATTTGCCTTCAACATGGTTGTTTTTGGTTTGAGGAAACATCCACTCTTTGGTAATGTGGTAATCACCCATTTTGGACGATTCGAATATAAATATTACTTTTGTTTAATTTTTGTTTGACAAACTTTCTACTTGGCTCCAATCCTAAATGCTTAGATATGAACCAGTGGCAGTTATGAGCACAAAGAGCTATAATTCATAGCTACAAATCATTCATATCTAATCTCAATAGTTTAGATTGATTTTTTTTTTTAAAATTTGAGTTAAGGTCCACTTTTATTTTGAAAATTGTCATAAAATCTCAATTTCACCTAATCAGTTTTTTTTTGAAGCAATATCGCTCTGGAAGTTCCAAAATCATAGCAATTTCATCTTGACCATTATCTAGATTAAGTTTGACTGTCATTTGACAAAATATGCTAAGTTGACAGATCTGCATGTCATTCACGTAATGTTTTTTTTTGGTCTAAGTGCAAAGTTGCTCTAGAAGTTTTCACTCAAGATCTATTTTACCTTAAAAGTTTCTAAATCATAGCAATTTCACCCCAATCATTATTTAAGTTAGGTTTACCTATTAGTTGACTGAATATGCCTATCTAATCAGTTAATGTGTTGTCCACTTTATTTTTCCTAGATATATAAATAATGTTTGTTAAACAAAATGCACTACTCCATCTAAAAGATTGGGGAAAAAAACAACGAGGCCAAATCATCATATGCGATGAAGAGAAAAACGAAAAGATGCCTATTTATCTTTGATATCATTAGTGTATGGTGACTGAGGGTTATCAATGGCATTGTTCTCGATAATATTCCTTAATATGTTTGAATCCAAATATTAAATCTTTTCTTCATTTTCTTTAGTGAAAGTGAGCTCCTCCTCCATGTGCAACTTTTTCTTTAAAGTTGTTCACAGTGTCAATTTAGCATATTTGGTCAAATAACACTCAAAACTTAATGTTTATAATCGTTAGGGCAACAATGCTACAATTTATAAACTTCTAGGGCAATATTATATTGAACCAAAACATTTTCAATGCAACATTACTTTTGAGTGAAAACTTTTAGGATAAATTTGCACATTAACAAAAATAATGTGGATGACATATGTACCTGTCAGTTTAGCATATTTGGTTGACTAATGATAAAACTTAAGATGAATAACAGTCAAGGCGACATTGCTCCCAAAAATACATCCGGGGCAAAATTGGGATTTTATGCAACTTCTAGGGCAAAAATAGACTTTAACCCTTTTAATTTTACTTTTTTCAAAAAAATATTTTTATTGTATACAAAATTTAAAATAAAAGTAATCTCTTAATGGTTTTTCTTAAAAAAATCAGTTTTTGATTGAAAATCTTCAGTTAAAAATTTTCAATACCCTTAAAATTTTATTTGAACTACGCATATCTCACCACAGTGAATAGCTCTTAGAGTTTATAATTACGTTGAGCATTGAAATGGGCTCCTATTGAGATATTGTCTAAAAATACTCCCTTTGATTCTAAATATAGGAGCTACATGAGATGTTTGCTTTAATCCTAAATGTAAGATCTTGATTGACTTCACCTCTCAAATTTATAATATTTTTTATTGTCTGCATATATTATTAATTGGGTTAATTAGTATGAATGTGGTAATAATTAAAGAGAGTATTTTAGGAAAACAAAGCATGTATGCTACACATGACTCACTTAACTAATTTTTTAATATTAAATTATTTATAAAGTAGTTATCTAGCTCTTTAGGATACTATAAAGTAGGAAAATCGCACTACCATAAGTTGTAAATATAATGCAACTGCCTCTTTAATCAAATTGCATATGTTTTGAATGAGGAAGGACTGGTTTACTTATACATGCTTCATTAAAAAACAAGAAGAAAGAAATACACTCCATGTAATTTTCATATGTTTAAATTGATTTTTGAGAATGATACTATATATTTTTTTTTAGTTTTTCAGCCCTATGAAGTATGAAAAAGTTTAGAAGGTGATGATTATTCTTTCTACTTTTTCGTCCTTTTTTCGCTGTGTTTGGCATTTTCGTTCTTAAACAAGACACCAAGTGCTACATGACATGGAGACAAAACCTAATGGAAGTCATCATAATGAAATTATAGACCAAAGGGAAGGCTTGTCCTATGAATGTAGACAATAATTTAAACAACCTGCATATTTCTTATTAAATGATTCTCTTACTTATTAATTGATTAAATTACACAAACTAGCAAAATATATATCGAATCAAATCTAGTAAACATGATATATATATATATATATATGTTTGAAATTTGAAATAGGTTAAAGTATACTTTTAGTCTTTTAAGTTTAGTTTAGATCCGCTTTTAGTCCCTTAATTTTAAAAAGTGTGTTTTTAATCATTTTAAGTTAACGGCGTTAATTTCAATGATAGAAAATACTTAGCAAAGTTAAAATAATGACGTATTCTTATATTTAAATTATGTGTAAATAGAAAAATAGTTAAAATCTTGACAAAACTTTAAGTTAATGTCAACATTAAAACATTCATTCAAATTAAATCAGTATTTTAACTTTGCTGGGTCACTATTTTCTGTCAGTGAAGTTAACGATATTAACTTAAAATGACTAAAAATACACTTCTTAAAGTTAAGGGACTAAGAAAGAACTTTGACTAAATTTAAAGGACCAAAAATATACTTTAGTCTTTGAAATATATTATGACTATTAGTTTTTTTCAAAAGAAACACCAATTCTATAAGCTTTTTATTCAGAATAATTTATTTTGCAAAAGTGATAAATGTTTTCTAACCCAATGCATAAGTTCTGTAATATGTGGGGAAGATATATTTGTGAAGATATATTCATGAATATTTATAAATTTATCTAATTTTTAATCTTATTCCTATTTCCCCCACCCCACCCCCCTTTTATTGAGTTGTTACAGTTTTCTCAATATAATTATTGGCATTAGCCTCTCTTCTCAAAATATATTAATTATAACTTATATAGATGTTGGCTACGCAACATGTAAGTTTCCATAAATTAAAAACCTATCATGATTATAACTGACTCGTTACATTTATATTGAACATGCAATTTTTGTTTATTTTGATTTTATTTAAATACATGTAGCAAAATTCATCCTGGTGTATTCGAAGCCATAGCCACATCATCGGCTACATAATTTCTATTACAAATTAAATTATGAGTATATTGACCAACATCTATGACAATTAAGGAAGCTGTAATAACCAATAATCAAAATGGGAAAAATTTTAAAGACATCATTGAAAATAAAGAGAAATTATAGAGAAGACTTGCATGTTAATTTTTTCTTATTTCAATAAAATTATATATATATATATTATTTATGTACTCAGATCAATTTTTCACTTAAAATATTGCTATTTTTATTTATATAAATTTAAAAAATGACAAATAGAATGCCAACTATTTCATTTGTGACATGTTTACAATTTTCCTTTTCTTTCCACAAACGTATTTAGAAAGACCATTTCTTTTTTATAATAAGAAACACCAACTCTAGAAGCTTGTTATCAAAATAATTTATCTTGAGAAAGTGATAAAATTATTTTTAATTAACTCATATTTTTGGGAACATATATTCTATCAGTCATTATGGTTATTTCTTATTTTTAATCAAGTCCCTCGATTTCTTTTTCTATTTATTGTGTCTTTACATTTTTTATCACTTTTAATAAGTCTCTATATTACCAATCTGTTGGTTAGGATTGTTATGTATAATGACTTAACAACGATGTATATGTTGCAATAAAACACAAAAGAATTTTTTCAAAAAATAAACATAAAATGATAGAATAAAATTTATTTATGATTACATTAACATACAATAAAAAAATTATTATGCTTATGATTGTCTTTTTACATTTATATATAATCTGTAATCTATTTGATTTTGATTATATACAAACTCATGTAGCCAAATTAATCCAAATTATTCTAAACAAGAGTCATATCATAACCAACTACTAAGGTCATTTGTATTACAAATTAATAAATTATGTGTATATGGGCCAACAACTATAAATAAGAAAAGTATAAATTAAGGGTAAATAAAAAAGTGAAAAAAGTACATAGAATTAATTCATGATAAAGTGAACTTATAATAATTTGCATATGAATTTTTATAACTTTTTATAAAAAATTATAAAAATATCTATATGCTTAGATCAATTTCGCAATTCAAATATTGATATGTTAATTTATATGGAAATTTTGAAAAAAACTAATTGAACCCCAACCATTTCACACATATGACATGACATGTTTCCCATTTCGATTTTTATTTAGTTCCAGAACCATCCTTTTACGTGTGTGTGCCTATGTGTATAAATATATTGTCTCTGAATAGTTTTAATGTTGGGGAGAAAAATCAAAATGCATCGTTTTATAAAGACCAGAACAAACATGTCTTATAAGCCCTGAACAATTAGTTGTGGGGGAAAAAACAAAGACCATTTGAAAATAGTAATACTCCTCTTTCCCTTATAATGTACAGTAATACCTAATTAATTAATTAATTTGGGTAGATTAAATATGTCTTTTTTTTGGCCTCCTAGATTAAATATGTTAGTTAAACTAGTTAATATAATATGTTTTTTTTATAATACCATAATCATCTTCCTTAATTGTTTCTCTCCCTCTCCTACTTGATTGTCGGTGGTGGAAATTATTTGACAAAAATGCATAAAAATGTAAAATAGATATTGCATTTAGGATCGACATCAACTCTCTAATTTAGATAATATATTAAAGACCAGAGGGGTAACCCTTATGAATATGCCCCACTTCTTACAATTTTTTTAGTATAAATTTTTTAAAATATGTACATAGGATTTCTCATGAATTATGGGATATTTATTTATTATTGATTTACCTTGTGAGAAAGATAGAAAAACAACCCAAAAATTACTAAATGTCAAAAAAGGAACCTCAATTTCAAAAATCCCATAGAAGATTGGAGAGACCAAAATGTAATTTTGAAATTCAAGAAAAAAGACAAAATTGATGAAAAAGGTAAAAAGTTTCCCTTAATTTTTTTTAAAAAAAAATAGTTCCCAACAACCAAAACCCATGATGCCACAGCCCCTACCAACACCCAAGCCATGGCATCGGCTGCTAGTGGCTAGTGGCTACTGGCTAGAATATTTTATTAGCTATCACCAACTTTTATATAGTTTAGTCACAACATTTCATTATTGAAAACTTTTCTTATACCAGGTAACAAGGTCACTTTTTTACGTCAATCCCAACTTTTACACAAGAGTCCACAATATTTCATTAGCTATTGCATACTTTTATTTACCAATTACTAATTTATAAAAATGTTAAATTGTTACTTGGTAAAAGAAAATTGGTAGGAATGACTTCAAAGAGTAAGTTGATTATTTGGTAAAAGAAAGTTGGTAATAACTAATGAAATGCCGTGAATACCTATAGAAGAGTCATGAATTGAATGACCTAAAAGAATGACTAATATAATTTTGTATATACCTGTACAAAAGTTTATAATAGCTAATAAAATATTTTAGCTGTTACCTAGTGCCACAGCTCTGGTGATGATAGTGAGGTGGTTGTGAACCTTTTTTGTTTTTTAAATAATAATAATTTAGGGGCATTTCTATCTTTTTCTCTCAATTCTATCTTTTTCCTTAAATTTCAAAATTCCATTTGGGATCTCATGCCTGATTTGAGATTATTAAAATTCACATACCTTTTCTAGAATTTAGTAATTACCAGGCTATCTTTCTAAATAACTATTTTTATATCTGTAATATTATAATTATATATGAGTATTTTCAGTTTGATTTTCTTAATAATAATAATAATAATAATAATAATACTTGGTATATGATATTACCGATTGATAATAACTTGATTATTAATTCAAAATGAAGGTAAATCTCGCCTTATTTTCCCCATTCAGAATTTCCAAATCTACAATTTATTTAAGGGGCATTGAATCATATTCTTAGCATTTTAGTTTTTCTTTTTCTTTTTTATTTTTGCAAACGAGTTATTCTTGAAATTGTTTTGTATCAATATGTTATCATATATTTAGAGATAAACTTTGATTTGATCTTTCCCTAATGAGATTACTACCAGTGATATGTGAAAGAGAATATTGAAAAGGACATAAATCTTATTACATACATGCATGCATATAAATACTATGTATATATTGTGATAATTTAAGAGAAAAATTATAATTATAATTATAAAAAATAAAAATATTTAATTTGTTATTGATAAAAATTTGAAAATATTAAAATACTTACTTAAACATATTAATGGATAAAAAATCATCTAAATTAGCAAGCATAAAAATGAAAAATTTTAAATAAGCGTTAAAGCCACTTACGAGAGAAGTGAGATCAATTGCAAATTAAGGTTAATAAAATTTTTAAACAGGCCCTATGGTTCAATCGCGACTTTTTTGTCGCCCCTGAAAGTGTGTTTCAGCGGCAACTTTTATATGTCATCGCTGAATGTCTTTTTCAAAATTTTTGTGTTTTTTTAGCAAAAAAGAAATTTGTGATATATATTTTATTAATATATTTGTATTTGAGATAAATTATAATTATAATTATATTTATAATGGTATATATTTGTGTGACATAGAGAATTAAATATACAATGTGTGTGTGAAGGAGGG
>JBAGKO010170764.1:0-18269 GCA_037177275.1 Acacia concinna | reverse complement strand
TTTTCAAACACACATCAAGTGGTTTCTAACAATTTATCTAAGAAATGACTATGAATGCGATTGTAGGATTAGTCATTGATTAGGTAAATTAAACTCAATGCGATTGCTTGAGGTTTTTAATTTGACTTGATGCAGATTGACTCCCAAATTATTTTTAGAAGCTAGGAAAGTCATCATTTCGCTACCAAGACTCATTTCATTTTATAACCCCTTTTATCCATATTTTTTGAAAAAAAAATCCAAAAAGATTAGAATTAGTTTTCTTTATTTATTTCTTTTATGCACTCTAATTTTAAGAAAGAAAATCTTTTTCAAAACCCCTTTCTAACCATGTTTTTAACACTTAGTATAACTTAGGGAAGTCAAACTAAAAGGCTCCTTGATAAGAGAACGATCCCGAGTTGATTGCATTATACTGCATTTTTATTCGTGGTAAAAATTTTATATTTGACCCCAAGACGACTAAGGTTGTGTCAAATCAGTCATCTACCAGTAGAGTTAGAACATGGAGCGTATTAGGCCATAAAAAAGCTCAATTTTGATCTTCAAGCCTGTGGAAAAAAAAGGCTCCTTCAAATTAATGAGCTCGATGAATTTTGCCTTGAGGCCTGACAAAGAGAGATCATGACAAGAAGATCATTCCTAAGAGTTTTACACCTAGTCAATTGGTTCTTCTTTATAACTCCTAGCTGAGGTTTTTTGCGAAAGTTGAAATCTCATTGGTTCGGCCCTTTCACAATAGTTCAAGCATCCAAATTTGGTGATGTGGAGCTGGAAAATGAAAAGGGTGAAAGATTCAAGGCAAATGGTCAGTGTTTGAAGCATTATTGGGATAGAGATATGGATAAGCTCTTATCCACCATCTATCTAGCCAATAAAGATTGACCAAAATGAATAGTCAAGCCGAACACTATAAATTACGCACTTCTTAGAAGGCAACCCAAGTTCTCAACTTAATTTTATCATTTTGTGTGTTTTTAGTGTGTTTTGGTAGATTTGTATTTGGTCTTATTTGCTTTGTAGGGAGGAATGGTACCCCATCTTGGAGCTTGACTGTTGGAGCAAGGAGAGAGATTATGTGACACGAGAGGAAATTTTTAAGCAATTGATGGAATGCATTTTAGGGAAATTCACTTAACTTTAAGCTCATATATGAGATTTTGAAGTGCACTTATGATTATTGGTCAATTTTGAGGAGTACTGATGCTACTGTGTTGATCTAGATAATTTTGAGTTCATTTGCATGATGACTAAAATTTCCTTGTGGTTAATATGCTCTTCATGTTGAATTTGTCATGATGCTAAGGATTTTTGGGCATATTTTCATGTTCAAGATGCAAAATGTGGTTTTATATGGACTTTGAGTGTGAGAAGTAGTTTGAAAAATTTGAATGTGTGTTTGATACATGTTTGATGGTTGGGTATGAGTATTTGGGATGTTTGTGTTGTTTTGGTTACTGTTAGCCAATATGTCAAAAATTGGCTTCAGCCACCATAAGGTTGGCTAAAGCCAATTGGTTGATTTTTGCTTCTATATGACAGGCTTCAAGGCACTTTTGGAGTTGGTTGAAGCCTATTACCACTCGTAGCTTCTGTTTGATACGCTTCAATACACTTGGGCGTTGGCTGAGCCCGTTTGGATGCGGCTGATGATACGTGACTTTTTTTTATGGGCTTATGATAAGTAGCTTTAGAAAAATAAATGACTTATCAAAAGTTGTCATGTTTGGATGTGACTTTGCAGAAGTGACTTTTTTTTTTATGAAACATTTGGATGATAAGTAGAAAAGTGACTTATGATGAAATTTTTAAAAGAATTTTTTTATTTAAAAAGAAGTAAGAGATGTGTAACATCCCAAATTTTTATTCATCAGATTCCTTAAGTATATGAAAATATAAGGGGAATAAAATGGTCAATTTTGGTGTGACAATCATAGATAAAGTAAGTTTTGGCTAATTTCTGTAATGAGATTGGCGGCAGTCTTATTGTATATTAGTTTATCTTAGGCAAATGATTTTCAAAAATCATGAAAATTTCCAGTCTAAAACTATAAATTTCAAGATTTAATTTGATATATAATTTGCATGATTTGGATGTATATATTAATAGATATGAATTTTTGAAGTTTGCCCAGTAAAATTTGTTAGTTTCTGGAAAAGTGTTCAAAAATAAAATTACTGGGAATTTTCTGATCCCAATTGAACCAAAAAAGTATTTTTCCCTAAAACTATAATTAATAAGGGACATTTGAGCTTTGGAATCACCTCAATTGGATATTTGTACAATTATATATGAATTTCAAAGTTGGGTGAAAATTCTGTCAAGAATTTTAGAAATATAATGGTATGGTCGTAATTTGTGGTCCAACCAAGGATAAAGATATAAATAATGTATAATAAAAATTGAGGAATACCCATAAATTATTTAGAGATTAATGACAGTCGGTTTGAAATTTTTTGAGACAGTCGATATACCAACTCAGTAGAAAATTCAATCAAATAATCAATTTTTTTCCTTCTCTCTTTCTCTCTCCTCATAGAAAAGCCACAAAAGTTACAATTGTTAGCTTCATACTTTGAAGCTGCTTTTAGTAGCTTTAGCTTCAAATAAGTGAGGATATCCAAACACCTTATATCTCATAAGTAGCTTCACTTATTTAAGTAAAGCTATAAAAGCCACTTAAATATGACATCCAAACAGCCACTTAGCAGAACAACAGGCCATAGTAAACCACAAGTACTATGTATAAGTAGGCCTGAGATGGCAAGTGCTTACACTAACAAAAAATATAGTACTTATTACTTAATATAAGATTTGATTGATTCTTTACAGAAAAATTAAAGTTAAATAAAAATATTTTGAAGTATTTAGATTTATCATTTTTCTCTAAATTAACCTGTCTATTTATAAATTGATATATAATACACAACAACAAGTATTATGATTAAGTAATTCATTTAACTTTTTAATTTTTTAAACAAAAAAGTCATCTTAGCGTTATATCAAAAACCAGAGTGATTATTAAATATGAGTAGTCAAATGAACTAAAAATATAATACTTAATAATTTATTTATGTGTTGTATGACCATCTCCTAAATAACCTACTAATTAGATCACTTATACAGTATTTACTTCTTTCAAATAGCGTGCAAAGAATATACAAAGGAAATATACAATAAACAAATCAGAATTTTGAAATTAGGAATCCCACGTCACATCAATAGGAGGCATCTAGAATATTGAATGTTTCCAAAAAAATAACCTTTACCCTTGAGTTATATAAAAATAAGAAAATATAACAACAACAAATTATAAATTAACAATGTCAATATCCTGATCCACAACTTGAAATCTAAAAAAACAATCAATGTCAATGTCTAATTGAAAGACAAGTTAAACGTGAGACTATAAATTAACAATATAAGTATATACATTAACAATATGAAGATTAGCAAATTAAATATTCTATTTTACTACTTGAGATCCCAAAAAACAATTAATATCAGTGTCTTTTTTGAAGGCCCACAAGTTCCTAGGGTGAGAATATAAATTAACAGCATACGTATGTGCATTAACAATATGGAATTATACATTAACAACTTCAGTGCTTTGTTTGAAACTTTATAACATAAAACTAATAAAAATGTGTAATTTACAACCACAAGTTTCAAGGGTGAAATGAACAACATCTGTATACATATTAATAACATGAGATTATACGTTAACAATTTTCGTATCATTTTTATATCTTTGGTTTATTTTCTTTATAGTTATAAATTATTGGCAATTTAGTCTTTTGAAAAATCCCATATTCCTACTTAAGTTTTGACATGAAATTTCCTAATTTTAACACACTATTTATCTTTTATATATTTTCTTTATATTTTTTTGAGATTTTCCTAAAAAAGTTTTAGTCCTATTTATTGAGCAAATAGAGAAATTTTTTTATATGATTGTACAATTTTTCCCATAATCATCATTGTATTGATTTTGTTTTTATTGGGTGCAATTTATACTAGTTCTATCCCTAAATATAATATTCAAATAATCGTTTTATTTTTAAAGAAAGTAGTCAAAGGTAGTTAAACTTAATAGATATGTAAGCAATATGTATTTTTTCAACCATGCCCTCCCATATAAATATAAATCTCATCCACCTTCTTAATTAATGCACTTCACACAGCCACTAGTCAAAAAAGATGCCTGTCAACAAGGCTAAAAATCGAAAGGAAAAAAAAAGCAATAAATATTGAGACAAAAATTAAATGAAGTTTATCTTTTGGAACAAATCTATTATCAAATTTAAACCTTCTATTTAGGGACGGAGGAAATATTAAATATAGATAAAGTTATAAAGTTGTTAAATTTTATGATAATGTTAATGAAGTTTAAATTTTTTTTGTTTATATAAAATATGTTGAAAGTGTTTTATAAATATGTGTATATGAGTATTTTTAAAAATTATTTTCAATGTGTAACTAATAATATGAAAATTTCGGTAAAAATAAATAATAATAATAATAATAATATGACGATTACAACCATGGAATTACTAATATTATAAATATTTTTAAAAATTAATTAAAGACGCAACCCAATAAATTACCCCGAACGTACGGTTTCAGGACAAAGACGCAATTATTCTCAACATTCCATACAATGCCTCATAATAGTCAACGAAAGGAATAAAAAAATATAAAGTAAGTTGAGTTATTCAAAGCATCTCAAAATTTCATGCAACGCGTGGAAAATGTGTTTTGTCGTAGCTTACAAGTAAAAGGAAAATATTAAATTTTAAATTATGCTCCTTCTTATGCTTTCTACGAGTCTATTATTATAAAGGATTGATAACTTAAAATATCGGTTAAAAGTAATAAGTATGTGTGAATTTTTTTTTTTTTAAAAAATGACCTTATTCATAAGGGGTCAAGTAAAAAAAAAAAGAAATAAATATAATTATAAGCATCACCAACTTTTTATTTAAATAAATACATTAATTTATTATCGGTATACATTTGTCAATCAACTTCATTAAAAGTTGAAGGGCCTTTATTAAATGAATCAAGACAATTTACATTTTAAGCTCTTGTAAAAAAAATAGAGACTATTAATTATAGGACAAAAATTAAGAGAAAATCTCACAAAAACACCACCTCAATTCTTAAATTAATTTTATGCATGCAAGCATCGCAATAATTTAATAGGGTTGCATTACACTTGAAGAAACCATAGTCCATAGCGTTGGATTTTGATAGATTGATATTGTGATCGGTACTGCAATTACGATTTTTATTTATAAAAAAGCAACATGAGGGAAGGTGGGTTTGATCCAGTGCCACATTTGTGGTATTGCTTATCACATGTTATCATCAGTACATACTGAATAATACAATTTAGTTCATTCCTAATCCTAACTCCTCAATGCTGTGCTACGTGCTAAACACGGCCTAAATGTTTCATTGGCCTCCATTATATTGTCAAATGTGAAATTCAGCAGCATTACTTTTGTTTAATTTATGACATGCTATGTCATGCCATGAAAATGAAGATGTGAAGCGCACTCATGACGAGTTGGCAAAAAAAAAAAAAAAAAGAAAGAAAAAGACGAAGAAGATGTTACAAGATGCCATGATTTGGTCCTATAATATACTTCATCTGTTTTTCTTTATAAGACCCCGTTGATTTTTTTAAAGAATTCTAAAAAAATTCTAAGAAAGCTAATTACATTATTTAATAATATCGTATGTTTTACATTATATAATAATCCATAAGTCAAATAACATAACTTAAAGAAAAAAAACAAACTTTAATTAAGTAATGTAATTAGCTTTATTTCTTAAGATTTTCTTAGGATTCTCTAAAAAAGTTAATGAGGTCTTATAAATAGGAACAGAAGTAGTAATAAACTATTGAAGATGTTACACCTTTTTATGGTAGGTGCATGCTCCGTGTCCTTTGTGTCAATTTATGGCAGGTTCATGCTTTTATTTCAATTGAATTATTGTGTTAAAAAACAATTAAAATTAATTAAAAGTAATAAATATATAGGAAATATATTTTTTCTTTAATATACTCTTATTTATAAACTAGTAAGAGAAAGAGAGAGAGAGTAATAATGAACAAAATAAAAGAATATATGTACATGGGAAATATGATAAGAGAAATCCAAATAAAGACAATGAGGGAATTATGTATTGAAAATCTCATAAAGTCATTTGAAATAGCTAGTAAAATCTCAAATCAATTTGTTAAACTTAACAAATATCGAATTAAGTTTTTGACATAATTTAAATTTTCAAAATTTGACTAAAATCATTTTATTGTTATCTTTTATTCTCTTTTCTTCTTTTAAAAGAGTTTTATTGTTTTTTTTACCTAAAAAGAGTTTTGTTGCTTTGTAAATTAGTTTTTCAACAACTATATATATATCAACATTAATATATAATTCACATAGATTAAATGAATTTTTTTTACACTTATATTAAGCATAATTGAAGCCCAAAAATAAAAATAAAAAACATAACCCAAAATATCAATTGAATAATTTTTAGTTAAATATTGTTAATATAAAAAATAGTCCTGGAATAACTCAATTTATTTCATTTTTCAATGAAAAGAAAATTAAACTACATTAATCACAAAATTATAAGTTGTGTACTATATATTTTGATTTTTTAATGTTAATAAAAACTTTATTATATGTACTTAATGAACTCTTTAATCGGGAAAAAATGAACTCTTTAATATATAATTTCTTAAATCCACAGGTGTGATTTTTATTTATTAACAAAGTTTGATATTCTTAACAAAAACCATTTTAATTAATATTGAGGTCTGTACTTTAACTACTATCCCTTTTTTGCGTCAGATTACTTTTATTATCCTTCTCGAGCATACAAAAATTCTTTGATTCAACCTAATCATATTTTATTTTTTATATATTAATGTTGATATACATGCACACTTAATTAAAAAAAAAAAGTTAGAAATCAATAACAAGGGGGGGGGGGAGAGGAGACTAGAAGAGGGTATTAAAGTCATTTTATTTAATTTTTGAAATCCTAAATTAGGTTGATAGCTTACCTAAGAATTTATTAAATTTACCTACTTAATTTAAATTTTTTCTAGTTCAAGCAGTATTTTCCCAATAATTATGTAAGTCTAAATTAACATTTTAATTAATTGGATGCATAACATTAATTAAGGGTAAGCCGGCCGGGTAAAAAGGTAACGTGCAAGTATTCTTTAAGTGAAGCGTCGATGGTGGTGTGACCACGCGAGACAAATAAATAGATAGATAGATAAATTGAGAAGATAAATTTCTGATGAGTCATCCAATAGCATCTCAATTAAATGTCAACAAACACCGCTTGAATTTTTCCTCCACCCAATTCAGAAATCAAAGTGCACATATTTCATACTTTTGACTAATATCTGTCAGTTTACGCAATTTAATTATCATCCATTCATGATTAATATTTAAAGATAGAAAATTGAATCAGATAGCTTAGCTACAGGCAATAATCTCCGACTTCGAGAAACCTCAACTTTCAGAATTTAGTAACCTACCACCGGAATCATTAAAATAAAAATAATGATTATGACCACGATGATGATGAAATGAATACATGAAACTTTTGGCATGGACCAAAATGACATGTATGATCTCTCAACAACATTTATAATATTAATGCTTAAGGAAAAGTGTGAAGTGAGTTGTTAGCTGAAATAAGGCCGTTGAGATAGATGCATGGTTATATATTTAAAAAGAAAAATACAAGATTTGAAACAAACACATACAAAAAAGAGACTTGGGGAAAGATGACATCTACTGAAAAAAAATTGGTAGAAAATTATTTTAAGTGGTTAGACATGTATAAAGCCTGAGGGTATTGGATTCATCGATAAGGAGAATAAATAAAATATTATGGAATTCTCTAAATTAAAAAAAAAAAAAGAGTGGAGGAAGACTTAAACAACCCTTAGTTATAGTGAGATACTCTATCTGTTAAATAACAATTTAATCAAGAATTCAGTCGTTATTGGTTGTTGTATTACAATTGTTACGAAAATAGTTGACCAATCTCACAAGAATGATTATTATATATTTGTCTCTATAATAATCGTTCTCTTTCAATTCAGGTACTTTATGAGTCCCACACACACACACACACACACACACACACATAATAGATAGGGCGCACGTCAACGTCAGAGAGAAACGGTCCCTCTTCATTATGTCTTTGAAAGTTAGAGATCATTTTGGCTAGCGGTTCGCATCATTCATTTTACGCGAAAATTCATTGAGAATATCTTAAATAATTTGTTGGGTTGGGTTTCTCTTTCTAATTTTCTCTTCATAATCTTTTATAAAATTATTATTATAAATTTAAACTCTTAAAATTCATTCTATACCATTGATTGTATGATCTAGTAGTAGAGATGAAATGAGGTTATGAGAAGATAACGATAAAAAGAATAATGAGAATAAAATTAATAAAGTAATGAATACTACAAGTAAAAATGATTTTTAAATAAGGAAAACTCTTGTAAAAATGATATATGTATATATATTTATATAAATATAAAATTAAGTCCGTGCGATAGTTAAGGAGTGATCAAATAAGGAGGGATTTCTTCTATAAAAAGCTATCTTTCGACACGCAGATGCAATCTACACATTCACACAAAGCTTTGAGTCATCAGTCTAGGTGTGAGCTGGGATCTCCAGGTATATCCAGGCTTTCACCTTAGCTTTGAATAACCTAACCATTTCTCCAACCACATTAACCGCCACCACCTCCGTGGTCTCCTCTGCCGCCACCGCCGTCCAAGGCATCACCCTGTCTCTCTTCTCCTCTTATGTCCTTCCTCACTTTTTTTTATGAGCACACCACCCCACCTCCGAAGGGTATGTCGCCCTCTTTTCTCTTCTCCTCCGATGAGTACACCACCCTCGCCTCCGGAAAGTACCCCGACCCTCCTCTCTATTCTTCGACTCCGGAGAGTCTGGAGAGCACACCAGCCTCGTCCCTCTTCGCCTCTCTTTCCCTATCTCACTTCTCCGACGAGTACACCACCCTCACCCCTGAAGGGTACGCCGCCCTCCTTTCTCTTCTCCTCCGATGAGTACACCGCCCTCGCCTCCGGAGAGTACACCCACCCTCCTCTCTGTTCTTCGTCTCCGGAGACTTCGCCACCCTCACCTCCGGAGAGCACACCAGCCTCGTGTCTCTTCGCCGATGAGTACACCACCCTCACCTCCGACGGTTACGCCGCCCTCGTTTCTCTTCTCCGATGAGTACACCGCCCTCGCCTCCGGAGAGTACACCCACCCTCCTCTCTGTTCTTCGTCTCCAGAGAGTCCGCCACTCTCACCTCCGGAGACCACACCAGCCTCTTCTCTCTACACCTCTCTCTCCCTTTCTCACTTAGTCGTGGATTGCACCACCCTCACCTCCGAAGGGTGTGTCGCCCTCTTCTCTCTTCGTCTCCGACAATTGCACCACCCTCACATCTGAAGGGTAACCCCACCCTCGTCTCTATTCTTCGTCTCCGGAGAGCACACCACGATCACCTTCGGAGAGCACACCAGCCTCATCTCTCTTCACCTCTCTTTCCCCTTCTTACTTCGTCTATGTGTACACCAACGTCGCCTCCGAAGAGTACACTTTCCTAGTCTCCTCTCTTTCCCTCTCACTTCGTCGATGAGTGCACCACCCTCGTTTCTCTTCACCTCCGAAGAATACACCAAGCTCGCCTCTCTTCATCTCTGTTGCCCTTTCTCATTTCGATTCTTGTTATATTGTCACATACTTACATATTTTTGTCGGGGGCATTGGCTCACTGAGAGTTTTCGTTGTCATTTGTGTTATGTTGCAGGAAGATATGGGTTCAAGCGGCAGCAAGAGATCAGAGAATAGCCATTCTAGTGGCGAGAATCATTCATGGGGGGCTTCTGCTTCTTCATTGTCTGCCTCTGACAATGGTGGCTATGCCACATATTCTGGCCCGCCGGCTGGTTCGGACAGCAACACCAGCTGGAGGGCCAATGAGCTCAGCCATTCCGGCTATGCAGAGAGACCATATGCTGCTTCATCAAGTGGGCCGGCCACCACCGACAGTTCTTGGTCCAATGAACTCTGGCAAAGCTCTACCTACGCACTTCCTGATGTTTCCTCATCAACACCTGCCAACCCTCCCAACAACGCCAATAACCTTTGTCAAGGCTCTGGTTACGCCATGGTGGCCGCAGTGCCGCCCCCGCCTTCTCCTCCTTACACCACTAATATCCTTGGGCAAAATTTTGGCTACGCCTCGGCGGCTACAGTACAGCCGCCGCCTCAACGGCGTCGTCACCGGCGGAGGTCTGGTGCACGTGACGGTGCTTAATTCCACATTACTATATGTTCTTGGTGTCTGCTAGCATGGATGAAGAAGCCGCACCTGCGTACCTCTAAGCACTGTCTTATTTATGTTATGCATATTACTACTTTATGTCTGGCATGGGGTTATCGTATGTTTTGTGAGCTGTTTCTTGCTTAGTTTATTTCTGGTTTGTTCCAAATAAAAAGTGAGAAATATGTATTAGTAAGAATATGAAATCATGGCTTTCCCTTTCTCTTAAGCAGCTCGTACATATAACCCAGTTCTGGAGTTTATACATATATATAGATAGTTACATGCATAGGATTAGGAAGAGAGGGTGGTTTGGTTTGGTCGAATCTCCGTCACAATTCCTTCAGACGGTCCGGGGACGGGTGCTCGCCGGAGAAGAAGGTGGCTGTGACGGCCTGTGGATCGTCGGCGAGAACCAGCGGTCACGTGGCCAAAAGCTAGCAACAGAGCTGGATACTACACGCCACAGTCTCCTTTGAGTTGATTAGTCAAACTTTGAATCCAATCCATTTATGAGAAGTTCAATTTCAACAAAATAATAATTACTCCTATATTATAATGAATAAAAATTGAGCATATACTATACGTTAATATATTATATTACGTTATCCCTAACTAGTTGTGTCATAATAGATACAAGTTTAGCGTATGCTACGATAATATATTATATTATGTTGTTAAATATGTATATATATAAAACAAACAATAGATTATATTATATTGTGAATGGGTAATTTTTAGGTGCAACTTTAGCCAAATTGTGGTTGATTTTAACACAAGTGATTTGTTCTTTTTGGTACATATGAAGGAAGAAGCTAAGCCTGAGAAATAAAACCGGAACTCATCAAATTGGAAATGGCGAATGAGTTAGTGCCTCACTAACTACATAGTCATGTGGCCTTATTGCAGAGATAGAAGATATTTTTTGTTTTATTTATAGGCATGCCTCTCATTAAAGTTTTATTGTCAATGTATAAATTTACTTTTTATTTATAATTATGTTGTTTGTGGTTTAATTCCATTTGATATTATATATATTAAATAAGAATAAAGTTAAAAAATTATTAAATTTCACCGTAAAATTAATGAGATTTAAAGTTTTCTTTTATCTTTATAAAAAATGTTGAAAGTGTCCTATACATAAAAACTAAATGAGTATTAATTTAAGGCTTCTAAAATCGTTTCTTCTAAATATATACAGCTAGCATTTACTCACAGAATGTTATTAAGAAAACAATTTAATTTCTATATAGATGATATCCAAATTCACACAATCTCATTAATATATTAACATTGGAATTAAGTTAAGCAGCCAGAGTAACATCAACAAGAATAAATTTAAACAGCACATGAATACTATTATTTTTAATGATATTAACATATTAATAATGACCTTCACTATCAGATTAAACTCCCTCATTTTTTCCTTCACAAATAAACACCTGCCACATATCAATTTAAGGCCTCTAAAATTTGCTTTAATTTGATCCTCTTCTAAACACAATGGCTTTTAGTCGTCCTCTATTGAAAAGAGCCGATATATATATATATATATAGTAATTAAAGAAATTTATCCTCATCCCATTTACGAATTTGGCATTCAGTGCCTTTATAACGAGTCCGTTTGGTACACGCAAAATCGATCCGCCTTGTATAAAAAGAAAATAGCCTATTTTCTTTAATTTGACTCGATCGTTCGTTTGGTTGTCAGAAAGAATTTACATGCTCAGCAATAATGTATTATTTTTCCATCAGAAAATTATTTAGAACGTAAAAATTTTGCAAAATGTCAAACAACCACAGAAGATGCGGCCCACATGACTATGTAGTTAGTGAGGCCTACAAGTACATGTAATGGAGGAAAAAACCAAATAGGATTCTTTTCTTCAACCAATTGTAATTCAGAGTGCACATGTCATATATGCTTTTTGACTAACTGTCAACAAGTAATCTCATTTGTATTACTCAATATAGAAATTAATGATAATAGTCAAAAAAATAGATAATTGAATCGGAAAAACTGGCTTTTAGAAACCTCAAATTTCAAATTGAAATTATTCCCATGTTTCTAAGAATTACTATAAGTAGCTACCACTGCAATTATAAAGAAACAATAATGATGATATTAAATGAATATTATGGACCAAGACAAAAGATGGATCAACAGTAATTAAAATACACACCCAATGTTTGAAACAAGGGTCTGACTAATGCGGTGACCAACAAAACTGTTAATCAAGCCATCAAATAAGGCATTTTGAAAAACCGCAAACACATTTTCCAAGACTTTTGTTTTGGTGACGTTTAGTCCATTTGAACAAGCTTGGACTTTCAAGATTTCGATGTGAAGGTAACACTTTATGAAAGGACTAATTAATATTTTCTCACTTGTTTGAAAATCACTATATATATATATATATATATGGGGTAACAACTTTCGTGCAAGAATATTCGGAGGTGAGAGAGAGAATTTTCCTCTATATTGTCTACGACGAAGCCTGTATGTTCCTTGCGGTCTTGGTGTTCACATAGAAGATGTGGCAGTCCTAATGTAACCGTTGACCGCATCAATGATATTCCAACCGATGAAATGGTACACTCACACACAAAGAGATATATATATATATATATATGTTTGTCTCTATAATGATTATTCTCTTTACGTACTTTATTGATAATATACCTGATCTGATGGGGGCACGTGAGAGTGAAACAGTCAAGCTGCTGGGTCCCAGCTGGTTTCATCACCAACACCGCCAACCATTCGACAGAGCAAAACCAAGATTTTTTTTTTATTTTTTTTAAAAGAAAACACCTGTTTTGAAAAATAAAAACAAACAGGCACTATGTACTGAAGACTTAAGAGATAAGTATCCATGATTTATGGCTTCGCACATCTTGTTTTTTTTGCTTCAGTTTAATAATAGTAAGAGGGAATAGTTCTGCTTCAGTAACATCTGAGGTCATCGGAGTCTGACTAGAGTTTTGTTATTTTAACAGGCATTATATCAAACAATTATAGAGCAATAGTTTTGTTGTTTTAAACAAAACAAAAATTGTGATACACTAGTGTTTCATGTGGCACGTGTGGCTTTTTGACCAAAATGCTGCAAACAGTGGAAAAAAATATAAAGGCGGTTAATGGCAGGGTAAAATGGGGAAAAAGGTAATGAATGTCTATACTCACCCTCAAGATGACACAAACTTTTTTGGGTATAAAGGTAATTTTATTTAAAATAAAAGTAGTATGATACTCCTTCATCTAGTCTTTAGTATAACACATATTTTGAACGTTGATATTGATATTAAATATATGATTTGTTTGTCATTACTCATCTAATTTTTTAGATTAAAATTATACATATTTTGAATGTTGATATTGATATTAAATATATGATTTGTTTGTCATTACTCCTCTAATTTTTTAGATTAAAATTTGATACATATTTTAAATGTTGATATTGATATTAAATATATGATTTTTTTTGTCATTACTCATCTAATTTTTTAGATTAAAATTTGAGCGGTTTAGTTTTTATCATAGCTAACATTTAGCAATTTTTGAGTTCATTTATTTTTTTAAAAAAATTTATATTTATTAGTAATTTACAATGAACAAAATAATTATGCGAGAAGAGTTTTATCTCATGTGGCATAAATATATCTTTTCGTTCTTATTATTGGTCCACCTAGAAAGTTATTAATGATTATAATTACAATTTTGCCCCCATTAAATATAATAAAAAATGAGTTAATTCATATTGTGAAAAACAAAAAAGGGGAGAAATGGTTAAGAAAATTATTCATAAATTAGAATAAAATAAAAAATATATATTAATTTAGGACATATTATTCAGTTACCTACTTTTCTTCATATATGAAATTAGATAACTAAATAAAGACGGTCTTTTTTTCAATGGCCACCTTTCCTTGGCCAATGCCTCAAGTGATGCTTCCATGTGAATTGTCAATCATGAAAAAGACTTCCTAAATTAATCAATCCCCCTAGGTTCAGGTCAAAAAAAACAAAAAATTAATCGCCCTAGGAGTAGGACCAATGTGAGTAACCATCCTTAAAAGCAATGACGTGGATTGATCTCCTATAGGACAAATGTCGGCCTTTTAAAACGTTTCTTAAAGGGGCAAGTGGATTGATTTGAAGTGGGGTAGGCTATCACTGAATGGCCCGCCACAGAATTTGCTAAATTCTGAATTTTAAAATTATGAGAGAATACTAAGTCTTGTAGTCTAGTGGTAATAGTATCTTCTAAGTAGGAAGGGGTCACAAGTTCAATCCCGTCGTTGTAACTTCAGGCCGTTAGTGCCTGCCTGAGCCTATAAGGTCCATTTAAAAAAAAATTATGAGAGAATTTCATTTAACTTATTTAATCAAAGCACTAGAAAATTCTGAATTACATCATAAGGCACATAAGTATAGCTCAAATAGGCTACTAAAGGGTCCGGCTCAAAATATCTGTGTGCCATAAAACCACTATATCACCCCTTTACAAATTTAGCCAACCTCTGATAGTTATGAAATCTGTTTATTGGTCAAATCCCCCCTTCCAACCAAAAAAAAAAAATCCATGGCCCATTTATTTTATAGTCCTTTTGTTTTTATGGTAATATTGAATATGTATCTTCCCTTTCTATTTTTTTCCTAAATAATGTAGAGTCCCTGCTAGTGGGATAATAGTACTCCTTAAATAATAAGGTGAGTTTGTTGTCTGTTATGTGGTCCTTACATGCTAGTGGCATATCTGTCCATTTAATCAAATAGGCAACACCCTTCAAAAGAAGTTTCAGCAATCTAAATCTACTAGTAAATTATGGAAGAATATTGGAAAAAAAAATGCAATAAACAATGAGGGATAGAGAGGGAGGAAAAATAAAGAGAAAAAGATAAATAAATACTCTTTAAATATTAAAAACCTTAAAAGATTATCTAAATTTTGTAAATGACAAATGAGGGGCTCTGACTAAAATTCAATAGAGAATGATTAAAACTGACGAATTTTCTGTCCCTTGTTTGTCATTTACAAAATTTAAGTTATCTTTTAAAATTTTTTATATTTATTGAGTATTTATTTATTTATTTTTTTTTAAATAAAGGAGAAAGGAGGGAGTAGTTAATGAGTTTGTTAAAAGTTGAGATAGGAATGGCCCAAGGTGTGATTTATCCTTTTAAATATTGGTCACTTCATACAACTGGTTCCAGTTCATCATATACAATACCAATTACTAATGATGAGTTTAGGCGTAAACAAGATGTGAGTAGACAAGATCTCAACAGAACAATATTTTCAGAATAAAGTATATAAATGGTTGTAAAAACTCTTAATTCTTTCTAGCACCCTCCACATAATAAACTGTGACGTTTTGATCATATGATACGCATGAATACCCAAGACTTATTAAGGGTGTGTTTGGATTAGTTTCTTTTTTAAAACAATTTATAGAGTAGATTTTTTTTTAGAATAATTTATGTGAAAAAAGTGATTTTGATAAAATTATAGTGTTTGGATAAATGTTACTAGAATGACTTTTTATGGTCAAATGATCAAAAAGGATATTAATTTTTATGATAATTGCATAGAGAAAAAAAGAAGGAGAAAGAGAGAAAAAGTGGAAAAGATGAAAAAAAATAGTTTTTTTTCCAAAATCTTGGTTTCAAAGGCATTTTTTCCGTAAATCGAGATAAAACTCTTCTCACATACTTACCTTATAAATCATAAAAGTTATTCTCAAAAGTTAATTCAAATTGGCATCTAAGTTTTGGACCTCCAAACCTAAATTTATAATACTTTTTGACTAATTGCCTACTTAAATTTTTGAATCCTAGAATTTTGCCAAAACCTAGATTTCAAAACTCAATCCAAACACGTACTATCTTTGAAGTGTCTAGATAATGATTTTTAATCGATAATTTTTTTAAATAGAAAAATCATTTTTTGAAAAAATGATAGCTAAAAAATAATATTCATTTTATATTTAGATTCTATACTGATTAATATAATTATTTTGAGAAATAAAGATAACTAAAATTAAATCCAGATGATCTAAGATCTTATGGGACCAGTTTTCGTTTGCATAGAGTACAAGAGAGTTGTGCTTTGCTCTGATTTAGCTAACTGGGTTTTGCAAGGCCCAATTTTAGGTGAGCACAACATTTCCTCAAAGCCCATATCCTCCACACAATTTATATCTCAACACACCCACAAATTTAGATTATTTTAACCGTTAAAAACATTAGAGGTACCAATAAAGTAGGTTGATCCAATCAGTAAAGAGGTTAACTCATAACTATAAAATTCTAGGTTCAAACCCCACCAATGTAAAAATATTGTTGGTGGGCAATTTATAAACACCTATATCCTGATAGCATATTTTAGCTCTAATAAACCTTAAGACCTAACTTATCTATTTTCTTTTTTTCTTTTAGATTAAAAAACCCTTATAAGTGAAAACACTTTACAGTTTACCGCTAAGCCTCAAAGGGGAAAACATTTGATCTTTTTTTATTTTTTTAAAAACCATTCTAAACAGAAGTAGTATAATACTACTACCTCTGTTTCATGATATAAAAACTATATAACTAATTAAATAGGGTGAATAATTTATTACATACAATATATTGATACAGCAATGGCGAAGTTCAGTACTTGGGAGGTTGAAATGCTTTGCTAATCCGGTGATCACTAGGGATCGCATAAAAAGTGCACTCCAGTACCGTATACAAAATACAACATAATGTAGAAAATCTTACTATATAGGTGCACTATATATTTATTTTTTTGGATAAGATATATAGTAGCAGTATTAATTTGTTGGAGGGGATACATTTGATAACAAGGGAGGGTGTAAAACTTCTGTCTCTATTGTTCACTATTCTTATCAATTTTCATCCCCCTACGTATATAATTAGATTCTTGATTTCTTGTATAATGTATAAATTATGTTCACAATACTCTAACGTAAAGTGTTAAGGGGTTTTTTTTTTTTTTAAGAATGAAAATGCATTAATATTCCTGAAGTATTTTATTAATAACACTTAGAAAAGCTAATTTTTTGAGTATCTAATATTCTAAACCATTTTTTCCCAATAACACCTAGAATTATAATAAAAGTAATTTTTTATACAATTTTACTTTTAATTTTTTATACATTCATCGTCCAGAAGTGGTTCATTTAGGTGTGTGTAGTTAAGAGGCACCTATTTAGTTTTCTGAATTGTTGAAACCACCACCGCCCACTTAAAAATTAAAAGTAGTAAAATAATAATTATTAAGAGCAACATGAATAAAACTCAAATTAGATAATGCAAACTAGAAAATTAAGAAAGAAAACTAAAGAAACAACTTACAAACAACAACAATAAAGAAAGACTGATGTAAATAACTAAGTATTGAACAACAAAGCAAAAGAATAAAGTAAGGAGAAGGAGGAATGGACCAGGTAAGATGTAAGATCAGGAGAATAAGGAGTTCGAATGAAATGAGATGAGAAAGCAAACCAACAGGAAAGCAAAAATGAGATGAGAAAAAATAAGTATCATGCAAAATATAAAGCCCCTTTGTTACTAGCAAGCTTGTATGGAGAGGATGAGTCGACATGACTAACCTTAGCATAGCACGGAAGAATATTCTTAAAACAATCATTTTTAATTATTTTATATAAAGTCACATAATGTATCCACTTTTTTAAAATTGTTCTCAAGAACAATGATTTTTAGCTTCTTTTAAATCAAAACTAGTTCTTAGCAAAACTAGTTCATCATAAGTTTAACATTGTTTTTCGCAAGACATCTCTTTGATCCCTTTTTGTTTTTGGGGTGCTTCTTTAGGCCATTGCTAGAAATCTTTTGCCTTG
>JBAGKO010170735.1:0-18274 GCA_037177275.1 Acacia concinna | reverse complement strand
ACACACTCTCTCTCTCTCTCTCATAATATACTAGTATATAAATTATATACTCTTCAAAATTAAATTAAATATTTAAACTAAAAATATTATAAGAACCCACTTGTACTTTTCTTTTTTCTTTTTTTAAAAAATATAGTACAAATTAAAGGCAAATTGAAAGAAAATTCCGGAACACTCTTCCCAAACTAGTTATAAGACATTTTCTTTGTTTTGGTCCAACATGTGAGTGATTCATTCTTGTATGAATAAGGAACCTTATCATTCCTGAAGTAGAAAGTGAGACATTTTCTTATTATTTTTCTCAACGAAAAAACTATTTCTAAAATTCATTTCATTATGATGAGTAAATATGTTTTTCTAAAGTACGTATTTCTTTTACTACTATAAAATATAAACAAAGACATTGAAAAGAATAATAAGATTCAAAAGTTCTTGCTATATATCATTGGACAAATTTTATATAGACAAAATAACATACTTAGAACTGTTAGAAAAAAAAATAAAAGAATCACATATTCATAACAGAGTAATACAATTAAACTTAAAATTTTCATATCTTATATTTCATAGTAATAATATAACACAGTATACATACAGTTAAATATGAGGCCCCTATTTGATCTTTCAAGTTCCTTAGGAATACATAACGTCTACAAATAAAATAAGTAGCAAACATTATAGTTACTAAGATCATCAAAAATATTTCAAACTATACAACTTAAAGAAATTATATATAATATTACTTACTATAGTTCTAGGAATCCCTAATGAAGGTGAAAAAGGAAGTTGAAAATGTTAAAGAGGAAGAAGTGAATACAATGAGTGAAGAATGAAGGAAGAAGGCGTAAGCTATTTATAGATGAAGGATGAAGGAAGGCGTCACAAATTTCATTATTTAAAGTGACAAAAGCCTGCAATGCTAAAGAAAAAAAATAAAAGAGATAAAGAGGGACGCGCATCCACTGTCGGACAGGGGGCCGTGCATGGAAAAGGGAGGGGTATGCCATTTGTTCACGTGAACGACTAACAGAGTCGTTTAACCTTTGAACGGCTTGCTTGTACAAGTTATTTATGACGTATTAGTTCCAACTCACCTAATTTTAACACAAATCGTTCTTAGTATGAACGATTTACAAAAACCATTCTTACTAAAAATAATTTATGCTGTTATATCTAGTTAAATATTTTTTTTATATAGTATTTGCTTAATCATTTATACTGTTTGTTATATTTTATTGGAAAAGCCCAACTAAATGCATGGGATATGTATTTAGACGAGTTTTGCACTTGTACCGTACAAGTGACCTCACGTCGGGCCCAGTTTAACTGCTGCCTTCAGTTATCCTTTTTCAACAATTGGAAGTCCACCTTCCTGCCTGGCTGCCCAGCAGAGAAAAACATTAAGTTGGATTCCTAAACGAATGAAGTACTGGGACAAACAATGCGATTTTATCGTCAACAATTAATTAATTATGACCACACATCCATTATTATTAAACTGATGAGCTGACTTTCTTAGTGTATTGCTTTACGTTTTTAGTTTGTGAAATTAGGTACATTTATATTTAAATTTCCATTAACTATAAACTTGATTAGATTCATGAGCTTACTTACAGAACTTACTATTTTTTTATTTTTAAAATTATGTCAATTCACTTTTAAACTTGTTTTTATTTATTCTTTGTAATTATATTCAATAGCTCTATATATATGAGCTTCATATAAAATTCTTTTTTAGATATGATAAATTATAAATATAAATGTGGATAGGAGGCAAATATATTTATGTTGGTAGATTTAATTTAAACTATTTATATTTATAATATATTTAAATTAAATTATTGTCATTTTTGTATTTTATTATATACTTGTAGCACTTATTTATTAATAAAAATAAACTTTTATGAGTCTATGGTTGGAGTTCAAATCTAAATTTACATTCTTGTTACGGATTTATTTAAGGGCAAAGGGGCATTAGGCACCATAAACTTTCATCTAAGGGGCGTCTGGCACTGTAAACTTTTTAAGGGGCAAATATATACACAAACTTTTTAAATGGGGGCATATTTACCACAATCTTAAGTTTGACCAAAATTTTAACATAATAGTTAACAGTTTGATTGAAAATGTGTACGTGGCATCTAACATGGCAGGATAATAATTTCCAGCTAATTAAGAAAAGACAAAGAGCATATAATAGAGGAGACAAATGGAACCGTAGGATTGAAATGAGAAAACAAATGCCAACACTGGGATTGTCCTTTTGACAAAACAAAAAAGAAAGTGAATGGATCAGCGACGGAGAAGAGAAACACGAGTGAAGAAAAGGCTGAGCGATGAAAACAGACAGAAAGTAGATGGAGATGTAGATGGAGACTGTGGATCAAAGCAACGGAAAAGCGTAATCTGAACAGAGGAAGGTTGCAATCGAGGGGGCTTTTTCGTCAAAGGGGAAGGAATAAAGCAAGGTCCGTATTCCAGAGTTAGCTAGGGTTGCATGTGAGAAGGGAATCTTGGAAATTATTAGACAAAGCGACAAGGTAGTCAGGCAAACTTCACTGGTAAGTGTCGATTTGTGGGCAAAAATTCTGTTTTATATTTGTTACAGTGTAATGGCATAGAGGCCCCTAAACTTGTTTATGTATTTCTTTGATAAAATGTAGATGGGGACAAGAGGGGAAAAAGCCAAAAAAGGTCATGATGTTAGAATTGTGATAGAGGTGGACGGTAAAATGGATGGTAACACAGAGTCCAACATTAGGGCAGAAGCTTTGGGACATCATCAAATATTGCAACAAAAACGCGTTCAAGTAAGTAAGGCTATTGAACAAAATTTAATTGAGGGTATAGATGGGGTATAATGGTTTCATGAGATAAATGCCCATGGAGGTAAAGGTAGTTTAGAAGGTGGAGATGATAGTGATGTGTTTAGCTTAAGTGATGGAGTTAGCTTAGATGAATTTTGCTATACATATGTGAATGATGTGGTTGTTGGAGAGTCGAGTAAAGCAATAGAGTGTGGGGATAAGGTTGATGAAGATAATAGTGAGGAGGAGAGCTATTCATCTCATTCCAATAGCTCTGACACTAAGAGAGTGTGGATGATAAATTTAGAATGAGTGAAGAATGTGAAGCAAGTGAAGGTTGTGAGGGAGATGTGGTCGTCCGTAATTCTGATTGGTCTGTAGAAGATAGTCATGGACTTGTTGAGTTTTATGGGTCTAGGGATAAGCCGTTTTTCATGGTGGGCATGACCTTCTTGGACAAAAAGGAGTTGAAAAGGGCTATTGATAATTATGCCATTAAGAATAGGGTAAATGTGAAGATAGTTAGAAGTGAGCGGAAGTTACTAAAGGCTACTTGTGAAAAAGGGTGTCCATTCATGTTATATGCATCAAGGATGGTTCAAACGTAAGCTTCAAGGTGAAGACTTTGTATGACGAGAACATGTGTGCTAGGGTGTATAAGAATCAAAGAGCAAGTGTACAATGCCTATCTGAGTACTTCAAGGATCAGTTGCAAGAAAGTCCGGATTTAAGTATTAAATGACATGAAGAAGGAGGTTGAGCGTGAGTTGAAGGTTAGTGTGAGCATAAACAAGTGTAAGAGGGCTAAAAGGAAAATAATGCATGAAATATATGGGAGCTTTAAAGATGAGTTTGGAAAACTAGAATCATATTGTAATGAACTATGTAAGTCAAATCCAGGATCCGATGTTAAAGTTGAGATAAGCGATGAAGAGTTGGAGTGAGGGAGGAGAGTTTTTAGGAGAATATATGTTTGCTTCCATGCTTCTAAGGTATGAATTTTCTTGATTTTTTTTTAATTTTTGCATCTTAGTTAATGTTTTGACATGGGTTGGTGTTTATATACATTGTTTTGTGGCTGGTTATTGACATAAGTTGGCGTTTACAAACATTCATATTGACATGGTTATTGACAAGTAAGCATTTGACAGTTGATATTGGTGGTTGCTGTTTCTAGTTTTGTGCTTATTGTTTTGACATGGGTTGGTGTTTGTATTCATTGCTTATTGTTATTAATATTGCTGTTTTCGGTTTTGTGGTTTTTGTTATGTCACAAAAAATCATAAGAACCTTAAAGACCATCATATATAAAGTGCAAGTAATGTTTTAGTAAAATCACTTTGCATTTGTGATAATTGCACGTTACAGTTTTCATTAGAAGAAAACAGGGGCGTTGGTGGTTTTCATATGAGAGAATGGTGAGTCCATTGGTCATTGTGTTCCTAATTAATTGCACCCACTTTAGCTTTGAGATGGTGTACATCATATTCCTTTTTACTCTAATTTGCATTTAAATATTAGATTTAATACTGTAAAGTGTTTTTCTTTTTCAGGCAAAGTGTTAATATTTTGAATGTTTGTTTTTCAATTGTTGTTGATATGAGAGAGATTGGATGGAAACAAGGCTGTAGGCCCTTTATAGGTTTGGATGGGACATTCTTAAAAGGAAAAGTTAAAAGGATTATATTAACAGCAGTTGGGGTAGGTGCGAATGATTCATTGTATCCAATAGCATTTGGTTTGACTGATAAAGAGAATGCCGTGAACTAGTCTTGGTTTCTTCAATTGCTTTAGTGCTCTTTAGAACTTGAAGATGGGGATAAAATCACATTAATGTCAGACATGCAAAAGGTGAAGACTTGAATTTTTCTTATAATTTTTTGAATGACAAAATATTAATTAGGAATTGTTATTTTTTTTTGTCCTTTACAGGGCCTAATAAATGTTGTGCATGAAGTTGTCCCTAATGCCGAGCACCAACTATGTGTAAGGCACATTTACGCAAATTGGAGCAAACGATGGAGGGGCAATGCATTGAAGAAGAGGTTTTTTTCATGTGTATGGAGCACATTTCATAAACAATTCCAAGACAACATGACATCAATGGAAAAAATCAATAAGCAAGTAACTAAGGAAGAAATTGATTACAATCCAAATTGCTGGTCTAGAGTTTATTTATCTACAAAATGTCAATCTTGGGTTGTGGACAACAATATCAGTGAGAGTCTTAACTCATGGATAAATGAGTACAGATTTCCTCCTATTATTAGGATGATTGATGGTATTAGGATTAAGCTAATGGAAAAATGGGCACAGAATTGTGTATACGTGGAAAGGAAATTATAGCCAAAAGCGCCTAGAGTTATTTGGGACAAATAATGAATTGGCTGTGAATTGTCGAGTTGTTTTTAATGGCGACAATAGGTATGAAGTCAATGAAGGACAAGATAGGCACACAATTAACCTCATAAGGAAGATGTGCACATGTAGGGCATGGGATCTAATTGTAATTCCATGCCAACATGGCATTTGTGCAATGTACCAAGCAAAAATTGATTCTCAAACCAAAATTTCGTTACTACCACAAGGACTCTTACATTGCAAGCTATAGGGTAAAATTTGAACCTATCTGTGGAAAGAAATTTTAGGAAACAACACAATATCTTCTTATGCTACCTCCACTGACATGTACCTTACCTGGAAGACCAAGGAAAAAAATGTGAGGACTGAAGTAGTTGAAAGAAGGGGTAGCTTAGTTGTGCATTTTGGGAGTACACAACTGAATGATGAATCTGCACAAAGTATTACACTACAAACTAAAAAATTATCCAAGAAAGGTGGCAAGCACAGATGTAGCTTTTGCAAAGGAGAGGGACACTATATATCCACATGTAAAGAGGTAAAGTATTTCTCAAATACTTATATTTAAATGCATTTTCAATGCAATGTAAATTTTGAACTTATATATAGTGCAATGTGAATTTTGAAAAATTAAGCATGTTACTGGTTTAGGCACCTCCTTCAAGCAAGCAACAAAATAAAAGGCAAAGGAAATCAGATCAAGAATAAGTCATTGAACCTTCACAGCCACCAGAAGTTACTGAAAATTCACAACCACCACAAGTTAGCCAACCTTCACAGCCACCTCAAGCTAGCCAACCTTCATAGCCAAAATCCTCTAGAACTCTGAAAATGACACCAAGAAGGAGGCCTAGCTATAAGGACAGACTTGAGTGTGGCATGGGAATACGATTTGATGAAGAAACTAGCATAATAGTCTATAATGTTTGTGTGCAAATTAAAAACTAGTTCAGTATTATTTCATATATTTTGTCAATATTTATTAATATGATTGTTTAAATTGTTGTGTAGCCTGGCCTCAATTCTGAAATTTTCATTGATGAGGGGACAATCCAGTGTGTTAAGCATTCTTTTGATCCTCAAACAAAATTTCCAATACCAAATGAGAAAGAATTGCGATTGTCAAATGTTACAGCTTCTAATTTTCCAATGGCTTCAAGGAAGATTCAACTAACTTCACAACCATTTGAACTACCAAGATTGATGTGGAAGGGCCACCTATGTATTACAACCTCCCAACTGCAAGCCTGCACCCAAAACATCATCGAAAACAATAGGGACACCACAAGCAAGTCGCATATATAGGGTCCTTATTTATTAGCATAATAGTATTTGCATTTTGTAATTAGCCGTATGATGTTAGTAAACCTCAGCATTTGTCTATGGCATTTGCGCATTTTGACACCAGATCTTTTTGGCAATTGAGTGCTGATTTTGGATGTAATACCTTTGTACTTTTGCATTGATGAATTGTAAAAACTACATATAGAAGAAGTCTTTTAGAAATAGGATGCTGATTTTGGATGTAATACTTTTGCATTGATGAATTGTAAAGGCTACATATAGAAGAATGTCTTCTGGAAATAGGATGCTGATTTTGGATGTAACACTTTTGCATTAGTGAATTGTAAAGGCTACATATAGAAGAATGTCTTTTGGAAATAGGGTGTTGATTTTGAATGTAATCCATGTGGGTGTCTCTTTTTCATTTGGTATATACCAATTAACTCTTCTCTAAATCTTTCCATTTGTTATATACCATGTGGGTGTCCTGTTTCATTTGGAAATAGAATGTCTTTTGCATTGATGAATTGTAAAGGCACCAATTTTGTTATCATTAACATTACTCAACCCATGCACCAGAATTGGAGGAACCCGAAATGTATCCACAAGTAACAAAATAAGGACAGAATTGCATATTAAATATCAAAGTCAGATAATAAACTCCAAAAAAGCACAACCATACTTCATCGTGTAATTAAATATCAAAGTCAGATTACATTGAAATAAAAACAAACAAATAAGACCCATGTCATTGACAGCATCATTATCGCTAACCTAAACCTTAATTCCCCATTTTTAATTCTATTATCATTCATCTCATGTTTTAATTTAAGCTTCCTCAATTCATCATGTATTTCATTTAGCTCTTCATAAAACTTTTGACCTTCATGTCCTCTTTAAAGCCTTATATTCTCCTCATAGAGTCTGTCAATATGATCAAGTAGCTCCTTAATAACAGTATTTGCCCTTTCACCAAAGTCTTCATCATGCCAAGCAAAATATTCACAACTCCCATCTTGATAAAATTTTCGACAACCATAAAATCTTCTTCCTGGGTTGGCTTCCATCCACGCCGTCCACCTGGGTGCCACCAATTTGTGGTGACAATACCTCTTTGGACCTTCATAATCATTCTCACGGCTAGGTTTCCTTAGCAAACATACCTTACGTCTGGTTCTTGTTGAGGAAGAGGAGCATTCTGCCATCACCGATAATATCGCACATTGCTGCTCATTCCCTTTACAACGATGCCTGTAGCTCCTTCTGTTCATAAATGGGCCAATGCTTCTCAATGTTTCAGCGACGTCGCTTGATCCTTCACTTTCAACTGTTAAACCTCACTCCTCCATGTATCACCATCGTCCCCTGCTTCTTCATTTTCACCACCGTCCGCAGCTCTTTCTGTTCTGAATGGCACCAAATTCAATTTTTTCCCCTTTCAGATTATGATTTAATGGAGGAAAGGGATGGAATTATGCATTCATCTCACACCCACCTACCTCACCTATGCACTTTAACTGGACCTGTCAGCTTTGCATGTGCTCACTCTGCATCTGTTGAAAAGATAAAGACGGAATATAGTCAATGGTCTACTGATAATAAAAAACTGCAATGGTCTTGTGATGTGTTTTCCACATGGACAAGATGGTGCACACTTACTATTCACTTTATGGAGTAAGATGGAGACGTTAGGCTTGTGGTAAATATGCCCCCATTTAAAAAGCTTGTGTATATATTTGCCCCTTCAAAAAGTTTACGGTGCCAAACGCCTCTTTTCATTATTTGTGAAATATTAATTAATTGATTCAATTATTTTCAAAAAGAATAAAAATATAAAAATCACAAGCAGTCCATTAAGATTAATGATCACTGAGTTGTTGTATTTTAATTTGTCAGACCACAAATGACGTGGCGAATCAAGTTTACACAAAAATTCCTCTAACTTTAGGCATGTTTGGTATAAGGAAGTGTTTGGTTGGAAGTTTTTGGAGGTTGGATTAGGTGAGGGTAGGGTTGAAGAATAAAAAACTTTGTTTAGTTGGGAGTAGAAGAGGTGAGTGAGGTAAAAAAAATTGTCATTTAGTGGGAATCTCCCTTAGATTGCCAAACCTAAAAATTGGAGATTCTGTTAGGAGTGGGAAAAATTATGTTTCATTGTGACCAAATTGCCCATATCATTTTTTTAAAATTCCATATGTACCCTTGAAGAAAAACTCATCTCCTTCTCTTTAGATTCTGACGACGCTGGTCTAGACGTTGTTATCCTTTTTACTTACATTCTTATTTAGGACGTGATCAGAAACA
Source organism: Acacia concinna (assembly GCA_037177275.1). NCBI lineage: Eukaryota > Viridiplantae > Streptophyta > Magnoliopsida > Fabales > Fabaceae > Acacia > Acacia concinna. The sequence continues at coordinate 9,518 of JBAGKO010170735.1, read as the reverse complement.
CAGTTGCTATGTTTTTTAACAAAACCCGCCCTTTAATTTGACAAATACATATTCAAGAAGATCATTCATTAGGAGTATCTGACTAGTAATTAAAAGATAATAAAAATGAAAAAAAAATTTCAAGGTTGGATTATGATTATGTCAATAAATTAATATTAAATATTAGTTTTAATAAAACAAACTGTAAAAAAATAGAAAACTAAATATATTAAGAGAAAAAGGCATACTTGTCCACTTAAAATTAACTTCCTCATCTACCCTCTTGAACCAAATAAAAAACCAAACCTAACATCTCATCTTCATGAACCAAACAAGTTTATAATCTCCCATAATCAAACTTTAATAAATATCACTTAACTTAACCTTAGTTGAACCAAACACACCCTAAGGGTATGTTTGACTCAATGGAGGAGAGGGAAAGGGAGGCATTTTAATGGAAGGGGGGAAAGAGAGGGTTTGAGAAAAATTTTGTTTTTTTTTGTTTGGATAGATAAAAAGGGAGGGGAGGAGATGAATTTTAATAATATAAAAAAGGTAATCAATAATATAAGAATATAATCAATAGAAAATAAAATAGACACTAGTCAATATAAAATTTTTGAAGTGTAGCATATAAAAAAGAATTAATATTTTTCATGTAATAAAAAAAATTACCTGCAACTTTCAAAATGTGTGTATTAATTTGTTTTTCTTATTAATTTGGAGGGGAGGGAAAGGGAAGGAAAATTTTTATAAGTTGAATGTTAAAAAATTAGAGAAGTAGGGTTAAAAGTTGTTAATTATTTTTTTATACTTTTATATGTTACATTTGCTCTTTATTAAGAATTTATAACCTACTTTTTCAATTTCTTTACTCATAAAATTTTTATTTTCCCTCAACTTCCCTCTCCTCCTCTCATACCAAACAGTCCCTAACGTTCTGCAAATATTAGATTGGATTATTGGAAGCCTATTTTCTAAAAAGACAAAATTAAAAATGAATCAAGCTTGATTTAAAGAAGAAAGAAAAATCATTGAAATTTTTTTCATTACATAATTTATTACCTAAATCACCTTAAATTTGTTTAAATATATAAGTGGGGCAAAGGGGCAAACTTAGCTACAAACTTTTCTCTTAGAGCCATATGACATCATAAATTTTTTAAAAGGGTAAAAGTGTACATAAACTTTGAAAAAAGGGGGCAAATTTCTGTTAATTCATTTCCTAACACTGTTAAATCACTATTTTATTGGGCCCCACCATTTCTCTACGTGTATTCCACATATGCCTGTGATTCCTTCTTCTTCTCCCATATACGAGCTCCATTAAAATTCAGTAGGTGAGGTAGGCAATTGTGGAAAGGAGAGCGGTGAACAAAGGAAAGATATACACATAAGAGAGTTGAAATTGGATGTGAAAGAGGAGGGATCGTTCGTTATGGAGAGGGAGGAGACATGCAAGATTGATTGGGAATTGGAAAATGTATAACTATCTAGGTTGGGTGACAAAAAATGGAACTGTGGTAGCTAAACTGCTTGTCATGTCATTCAACTCCTGCGATCCAGGCAGTTGACCGTAGCCACTGAGGAGTAGGAAACCATAGGTTTCGTCAAGAACATGGAGATCTGCGAGATCATCAAGGGAAATCTTGCTATCATTTCAGAATTCCATGGCTAAATCAAGATAAGATGCAAATGCTTCAGAGGGCAAGGCATGGTCGTCGCTGGAGAAAAAGAGCATATCCATAGATGGAACAGGGAGGCTATCATATGCAATTTCTTCTCAGATTCAATGCCACTTTCCTTCTATCTGGCTAGCAAATCCACCATCACTAGCTCCTTTTCCATTTGTCAATACTGCAAATATAGTTTTTAAAAAATAAACCAAGATTGAAGAACAAAGGAGATAGAATTATAGAAATCACGATGATGTTAAATACCTAAGTCTTCAATCACTATCTGATGAAGACTTTTTGTGCGTTAGCCTTGGGGTCCACAATCAAAAATTAACCAAGAATTGCGTATAGGCAAACCTATGATCGTTCTCTCTTTTTTAGGAGCCTTTTATTGATTCCTAAGTAATATAAGTGCCATGCAAATGCAATGAAAACAAGAGAAAATTGATTTGAGGTTTTGTTAAATGATAATTAAAAGAAGAATGCAATTTAATTAAAATCCTAAACTATTATTTTTGGTATTTTTCAAATAAAATGGAATGAGTTATGAATGAATTGAATCTCTTGAGAAATTGATTCAATGGCTATCATAATTCACTAATAATATGGGAGTCAAAATCCATCAAGTCTTAATTAAGAACCTCCAGTAATCACATTGGTCCAACACTCCTAATCAATAGCTACTCCTACAATCTCATTCATAGCTATTGCTTAGACTATTATTAAATAACTACTTGATGTGTGAAACGGATTAAAGTAATGCAATTGTTTCCTCTAACATGAATGCACAATCGCGACACTCAAATTAATCCAAATTAACTACACAAACTAGTAATAACATAGCAAGCATAGTCTCAATGAATTAATAGGAAATACACAACTAAAAATATCTAATTGCAATAATCCAAATCCAATCACAAAATAAACAGTCTTAACTCAACATCATGGAGTCTAAATAGCTCACAATAAAATCCTATTGAAACTACCTGTAGTCTTATCTAGGAATTACAATTACAATAGAAAATTCATAAAGGAACTAAGATTAAGAAAAACTCTCCATTAAGCTCAATAACTCAAGAGTTGAAATCAGCCACACATCATGATAATAACCACAGCCTCAGTGAAAATCAAGAACTCCATGGCTAGCTGGTGACATCCGAATGCAATGATAACAATGAGATTGAATCTGTCCAGTGAGAGATGGAAATCGATGGTGGTGGTAGAAGCTAACGGTGAGGAAGGAAGGAAGAAGATGATGGTCGTTGGCTGATCGTGGAGCTAATGGTGGGAATGAAGGTGGTGAAGTTGACAGTGGTGTTCAGTGGTGAATGGGTATGCTGGTTCAGGGAGAGGCTGAATGAAAAGAAGGTGATGGTGAGCTCGATGGTGAGAGGATGGCTATTCACTAACGATGGCAAAACAGAGGAGGATTTGCTCGAGAATGATGATGGGCTGTCAGTGGCGATGGTGGTTGTTGGAATTACTAGCGATAGTGGTGTCTCTCTCCTCTCTCGCCGAACCCCCAGCTTACAACCTCTTCCTCTAGCTCGTCCCATCTGGTCGCGGCACTCTCCAACCCCTAGCTCTCCTTTAGCTCATGGCACAGTGATCTCTTCTTGCTCCCCCTTTCTCCACAAAAAAAAAACACCCAACTCCAGATACCCTTTTCAGACCCTAATTTCTGTGAGTTAAAACACACGTTTTGACTTTAGGGACCAAAATGCAAATTTCAAGAATGTATGTGGAGGGACTGAACTGCAACATATTTATTTATTTATTTCTCAGCTTTTCTTCAAATACCTATAATATAAAATTAACCAATAGGTAGCATCAAAAGTCCAACAACTCATTGCATGAATAAATTTTGACAATTTTATCTCCTTTTCACACTTTTCATGTAAACACTCATTAATACAAAATTATCACAAATGATGCATTTTTATCTCAATTAACATGGTAAAATCCTCATATTCATCACAAACATATAAAAATATGGTGCAATCATCAGCCTACCTATCAACGTTCTGTATCTATCAGGGTCTTTCAATAAATCTTCCTTTTTGTCCTCCCCTTCTTGAAATCCCGTTAGTTTTAGATTTTGGGTCATTGTCATTCTTAAGGGCCTATATCCCCTCATTCCCAAATCAGCTAATAGATCTAATACATATTTTCTTTAGGACGTTATAATTCCTTTTTTAGATATGGACATCTCTATCCTTAAGAAGTATTTCATTAGGCCTAAGTCTTTAATTCTAAAATTATCATGAAGGCAACTCTTTACTTCTTGTATACATTTATCCGAACTATCAGTAATAAGCATATCATCAACATATATAAGAATCAAAATTAAATTTCCATCACTACACCTCTTAAAGAAGGGAGAGAGTAATCATACTTACTTTCAGTAAAGCCTCCTTCTACTAATGCCATTGACAACTTACAATTCCACTGCCTGGATGCTTGCTTTAGTGCATATAAGGACTTTTTAAGTCTACATACAAGGTTCTCCCCCTTACTATTGAACTCTTAAGGTATAGTCATATAGACGTCCTCATCTAGGTCTCCTTACAAGAAAGCATTTTGAATGTTCATTTTATATACATTCCATCTATTTATTGTTGCTAATTTTAAAGATATTCAAATACTAATCATTTTAATTACTGGAGAGAAAATTCAATGGTAATCTATTCCTTCCTTTTTATTATACCCTTTAGCAACCAATTTTGCTTTATATTTTTCTATTTCACCACTAGACTTATATTTGATTTTATACACCCACTTACATCCAATCAGCCTTTTACCATTAGGCAATGGTACTATGTCCCACGTTTTGCTATTTCAAGGGCTCCCATCTCAAGGTCCATAGCCTTCACCCATTGGTCACTTTGGGTTGCCTCTTCATAACATCTAGGTTATGTAGCTGAATCTAAATGACAAAGAAAACACACGTGTGAGGCAGATATGTTCTCATAAGATAAATAATTATCAATTGGATAAAGGCATTTGGTGGTATTTTCATAGGAGTCTTTGGTAATCATGTTGCACACATAATCCTTTGCCCAAATAGGTGGTTCTCTCTCCCTATGTGTGCGCATTCTAAATTCTATTGAGGATGAAATTTTGTGGGTGTGTGCTGGTTTTGTTGGTGGAATTTCCTCATTAGTGTTCCTTGGTACTTGCACAGTCTCATTATCATGATTATTTGAAAACCATTGTGACATGTCATAATCATCAAATAAAAACATTTCCCTTGTCTCTTTCATGACATTTTCTTGATTTTTGGGTTTTTCTTCAAGAAAAGGAAATCTATCTTCTATAAAAGACACATGTCTACTAATAAAAATGCTATCATTTTGTAAGTCTAACAAAACATATCCTTTCTAATTGTTAGGGTATCCTAAAAAGACACAAGGTACACCATAAGGTTCAAATTTATCATGCACAGTCAAATTGGTTACATGGGCTAATGATCCGAATACTCTAAGATTTTCATAAGTATGCTTATGACCGTAGACTGTTTCATAAGGTGTCTTATATGGTAAAACTTGAGAGGGAACTCTATTACCAATTAACGTTGTCATATGTACACATTTCCCCCAATATTCAAGGGGTATACTTGATTGAAGTATAAGACTTCTTGACATTTAAATCAAAGTTTGGTGTTTTCTTTCCTCTATATTGTTTTGCTGTGGTGTTTAGGGGCAAGAATTTTCATGAACAATCCCTTTACAACTAAAATAGGTGGCCAATTCATGATTTATAGATTCTGTACCATTATCACTTCTTATTCTTTTGATGGATAAATTGAATTGCGTACCTATATAAGCAATAAAGTTTTGAATACATCCAATAGTTTCAGATTTTGTTTTCATCAAAAAAATCCAAGTATTTCTAAAAAAATCATCGATAATAGCTAGAAATAATGATGCCCCTAGTGTGTTAGGGTCATGTAAGGCCCCCAGACACCTATATGCAGCAATTCAAAACAAGTGCAAGTCTTAATACAACTAGAAGTAAAAGGAATTTAAGTTTTCTTGGATTGTATGCACATAGTGCGATCTTTATTTAGAGAAACATGTTTATCCTTTACAAAGCTCAAGTGTCTCAAAATAGGTAAAAGAGCATGTCCCAATCTTTACGGAAAAGCAACAAATTAGTTGTACGAATTTCAACATTCAAAATTTTTGCAACATTAGTTTGCTTTGGAAAAGATAGCCTATATAATCCTTCTTCAAGCTTACCAATCACCTTCTTCTTGACACTTTTGAAGGTCCAATAACAAACATCTGTTAGGGAAAAATACAACCATAGTTTGCAAATCAATAGTGAGTCATGGTATAGATATAAGATTAAAGTGCAATTGAGAATAAAGCACATTGGTAAGATGTATAGCATTAGGCAACCTAACACTTCCAATGTGTGTGCAACTACTTTTTGACCAAGTATCTTGATAGCTTTAATGTTACTATTATTAACTTTATAGGTGACAAATAAAGAACTATTTCCAGTTATGTGTGTGGTTGCTCCTGAGTCTAGTACCTATTTACTATATTCTGAATTAGAAAAAAATGCAAACATGCATCGCACCAGTTAATGCATGAACCATGGCTGTGAAGACAAAGCATTCTTTTATGCTTCATTTCTGGCGAGGTGGTTGACAACCAGATTATTAACCACTTTGGTTGTTTCCTTTGTATTCAAGTGGATAACCAATCAGCTCCCAACATTGCTCATGTGAGTGGTTTGGTTTTTGACAATGAGAACGTTCCTTTCTGTTGCTTGAGCGTCTCCGCCCTCGCCCACATGCAATCATGGCAATACCATCAATTGGACTATTTTTGGAAGTTGGGCCAAGGATTTATGGGCTTCATTTTCGACAATCGTGGAAAATGCTTGGTTGACAAATGGAAGTGGGCTAATTAACAATATCTTGCTGCAAGCACCACTAAAGGATTTATTTAATCCTAAGAGAAATTGAAAAAAGTTTCTATTGTTAAATATAGTTAGCATACACCTTCGAAGTTTCACATAGGTAAGAAGGAATAGGGAACAAGGTAGCCTACTCCTCATATAGTTCTTTCATCTTCATGTAATCTTGGGAGACCGAAGAGGAATCGTGGTGAAGAAAAGTGAGTTCCAGATGTAAAGAAAAAATTATAGAACCTGTGGTTTTAATGAACCGTTCTTGAAGATCCTTCCACACCATATGTGCATTTTGGTAGAAGATGATACTGCTGGCAAGTTCCTTAGACATAAAATTCAGTATCCATAAGAAAATGATGGCGTTACATCACTCCCACTATTCTTTGAGACTTACCTCCTAAGATTTCTTTAAGCAAGATCCATCTATAATCTGAGCTTGTGTTTGCCACGCAAGGCGATCTTCATGGTGTGACACCAGATAAGGTAATTCTCACTTCCAATCAATACATGTTGGATAATGATCATCCCTTGAGTCTCTAAAAGATGGAGATACAAGGGATGATTGAAGCTTAGAGCGTCAGCAGGAAGTTTGCCAGAAGTCACGTTGGAACCATTGGGATCTAGAGGGTTTGTGTTATCGAAACAGTTGGGATCGGGAGTCGCATCGGCCATAAGGAGGATAGAAGGAAATTATAGCCCCGTTTGGTTCAATTACGTGAGAGAGGATTACGTGTAATCCTATGTAAACAGGTTGATTGCAGTGTTTGGTTAGGCTTATTGTAATATAAAGAGGATTACATTTGTAATTAAGATTACATCATTTGATGTAATCATATTACACAGCTAAGACTCATTAATGGGGATGTGGACATCATGTAATCTAGGGGAAAAGACAATATAACCTTTATAACTTTTTAAATTAACTATATTACCCCACAAATAACCCTACCTTATATCCACATAACATTGTCGTACCTCCTCCCGCGTCATTCCAGTTTGGAGTGTTCAAACCTTGGACCAGGACCAAGATTTGCTATGCCCGGTTCCATTCCCAGGGTGGGACTAGGATCGGGAAATTGATCCCGGTCCTGGTCTCAGAAAAATCCCGGTACCCCAAGATCGGGACCCAGAAATCCAGGTCTCGGTTTTTCTTATTTTTTTTTTTAAAATTATTGAATAAATTTTTGATTAAAAAATAATCATTTAACAACTAATAAGATCATAATAATTACATAAATTGATTTAGAGTTTAGAAATTATGTTTGTTATTATTATTTTCCATCTTGATTGTTATCTTTATACCCTATATAACAAGCTTAGTATTACAATGTATGCGGCTTAATTTCAACTAAAGATGCTATACACATATTTTCAAAAGATAATTTAATTAATATGGGTAAGAATACACTAATAAAATAATAATTTTAATTTATAAGATAAAAAAATTTTAAAAATAAAAACTAGGACCGGGATCCCTAAGGGTGATCCAGTCCCAGGACCAAGTTGGGAATGCTAGGACCGGAATTTTTTTTTGAACACCTCTAGTTTTAATCAGTTTGGATTTTTTATTTGATTGTTTTAAGATTTTATAATTAATTTTATCAAAACCAAACCAAAAAATTGTTATTCTTGGACTTCTTAGCCTATTAAAATTGTGTTAAACAATTTATTTAAACTATTGGAGATATTATTGAAGTTTAAATCAATTTAGATTGTTGGAAAAGTATGAGATTTATAAACTAATAATTTTACAGTAGAAATCTAAATTTTAAATTGGAGATTTTGTACAATTATTTAAAATTGGTGTTAAGTTATAATTCATATAAGTCAATTGAGTTGTAATATGTGTATTATATCAAATTTGTATCTACTTTTTTGTGTGGATTAATTTGTGGTTGTAAAATGTGCTCTTGGAATGTAAAGTTTTAAGGTTAAGCTTGGAGTTGAAGTAATCAAGGTTAATTTATTTTATATGTATGTTTTGGATTATAAGGTGTTTCCAACTTCTATGTGTGATTTGTGATTATAATTGAGTTATTATTATTGTGATGATTATGGTGTATATGGAATGTTATTGTTGTGAAATACTTCTGAAAAAATATTGAGTATATTGTGTTCTATTATTGGATTTTATGGGGTTGTGTGAAAGAGATATGATAAAATTATGTCTCATCAGCTCTTTCATTCCTGACCCGGATTTGAATTGAGTGTTTTGGGTGGACACTTCCTTATATGATATTTTGGTGGTGACATGGGAGGAGGTTGTTTTCTTGAAGTGACTAGCTAACTTTAGCCGGCTATACTAACACTGATAAGTTGTACCACGTCCAGAAAATATAAGAAGAAATAAGATGAATGAGTGGGGATGGTTTTAATTATTGAAAGTATTATATATTGTTTTTTTCGATACATAGTATTATGTATTGTTTTGCTATTGAGTATAATGTTATGGTTATTGATAAACTTGCTTCTCTGACTTACAATCCTTTCTTGCATATTTTGTAAATAGATTTTAGCTATTGGGCCTTCGTGTCTCACCCAGTTGTTATTGTAATTGTTAACTTCTTACTGGGTCTGAGGACTTATTAATGCATACTCTAATATATTTTGATGGATCCACAATATTATATGCATTAGAAACTATCATATTTGAACTCTTTGTGGTAGGGTTTAGTATTATGTGTGTGGACTAGTGGGCTGAGTTTCCAATCTTTATTCTTATTGTGCCCTTAGTCATATGTGTGGGTTACTATAGTGGGTTTGTGGGCGGGTTTTATACTCTAAACCCTAATGTGTCAACCATTTGGATTAGTCTAAAGGTTCTTGTAAGTGATAGATAAATCCTTTTATAATTATTATAGACTATTTGAAATTTAATTTTACTCTTTTTTATCATGGTTAATTTCATTTGAGGATTTAATCTATTTTTACCATGAAGTG
>JBAGKO010170725.1:0-18275 GCA_037177275.1 Acacia concinna | reverse complement strand
GACCAGCTTCCATGGCCGTGTAGTTGAATGTAAGACATGAGCTTCTGGTCTTCTTCAGGAGTCCATGGTCCTTTCTTCAACCCTACTTGTTCCTCGCACCACGATGATGACTTCACCATTTTAATTTCTGGGAATGATGCTAAGAAACGTAAGCACAAGAGAAATGGGACGAACTATTAAACAGATCGATGAAGTATTATAATATATTGTCTCGTAGGAAAATGCTGAAGAGAAAGAGTGAAAGCAGGAGTATACGTATGTATGATGAAGCAAATCAATTAAAATTAAAGAAGCTGGTGAATTTGTTGGCTAAATAAAAACCAGGGGCACGTGAAGAAATGTACGGTAAGTCGGTAAGGCATCACAAATAGAACAAAGTTGCTAATTAATATTTATCTGGTCGGTTCAAAAAAGTTGCTTCATAATTCATAAGAGCAGCGTTCAAAATTCCAATTCCATCGCCCATGTAGTGCGGGGGCTAGTGGGTGATATGGAAACACTATACCTCTGGAAAGCTTGCTCACCTAAACTTAAGTATATCCCTTCTATATTTTTCAGTTTAATAATAAAAAAATATTTTATTTTGATAATCAAAGTAAATTTATTTTAAAAATAAAATATGATGTTTAATTATAAAAAATTATTTTATTTTGAAAATATAAATAGGTGTGTTTTAAAAATAAAAAATTATTTTACACAAATTAAAAATTTATTCTATTATTTTAAGATTATATGTTTATCTTTTGTTTTTTGATAACCAAATTACATATTTTTTTGGATATTCTTTTTACCATGAATGTTATTTAAGAATGTTTATATTACTAGAAATAGTTATTTTAAATACATGTATATTTAACTTCTGTAATCATATATTACATTCATTAATTTGGTAATTTTTTAAATGGTAAAGGTGCAACAAACGCCTTGAAAAATTTGTTAGAAGTGCATAAGCACCCTATAGGGTACAATTTTTCCTTTTATATAATCATTTTCCTTCCTTTTTATAAGATTATATTGTTTGAATGGGTATGCTGCTTTTTATAAGTAGCTCTTTGAAGATGTCTAAATATTTAATATAATTTATTTTTATTTTTAATCTTAATTAATTATATGTCTTTCTCCTCACTTTGTTCCTACTCATATTCTTTTTTTTTTTTTTTGATAAACTAAGGTATCCCCCAGTCCGGTAGGCTAAGGATTAATCTTCCGCTAATTGTGGGTTCTTACTCATATTCTCTCAAACCCACTTCCTTTTAAATATGCGTGGTTTTAGAAGACGAGTTACTAATTTTTTTACACATTGATGTTTTTACCTAATTTTAATTAACTTTTTAATTTGTGTGATTCCATTATTGTTATCTCATGAAAAGGAATGGAGGGAGTAAAAATGAAGCAATGCCACCCTAGGGGCTGTTTGATATGAAGGATTTGGAGGGGATGGGAAGGAAAATTTTTATAGCTTGGATTTTAAAAAATTAAAGAAGTGGGATTGAAAATTTTAAATTTCTTTTTATTATTTTTTTATTTTACATCTTATATTTATCAAAATTTTATAACTCTACTTCTCTAATTTTTAAAAAACCAACACAAAAAATTTTTCCTTCCCCTTTTCTTCCATTTCCCCTCCTGCCAAACGGACACTTAATCCAACACTCTACTTAACTCCATTATTTCTCATGACAGTTGTGCATTTTCCCCCAAATGACACGTAATGTTTAAAATTGTAAGGGCTTGTTTGGTATGAGGGATTTGGAGGGAAGGGGAGAGGAGGGAAGAGAAAATTCTTATAAGTTAAATTTTAAAATATTAGAAAAGTGGAGTTAAAAATTTTTAATTATTTGTTCATACTTTTATATGTTACATTTTCTCTTTATTAAAATTTTATAACCCCACATTTTCAATTTCTTTAAATTCAACTCACAAAATTTTTATTTCCCATCCCCTCCCCTCATGCCAAACAACCCCTAAAGGTTGCAATTAATGGTGGATACTGTCCATCGCCTTCTTTGATGTTGACCCAAAGGCATCAAATTATAAAGCTCCCATCTTTGTCTACACACAGGAAATGAAGGAGACATGGAATGAATTAGAAAATAAAATGATGCATATGTTTTAGAGTAAAATACAGTTACTACACCTCTATTTTACCTAAATTACACAAACCTTCTCTCTATTTGAAAATATATATAACATTTCTTCAAATTAAAATGCATGTTATAGAAACCTCTCTTACATATTTGAGATTCTATTTCCATATATCTAACTGTTAGTTGATCGTTAAGTTTGACTACTAAAGATTTCCTTTGACAAAAATTCTCATCTTTCAACAAATGTTTAAAAATATATTTTTGCCTAAAAATAATTTCTTATACAAACTGAAAATAATTTTAATAATATATGTTTAAAATTTCCTATATATATATATATATTATAAAATGTATTAATTATCTTATAAAATTTAAAATTTATTTATTATATTTATTGAAATTTATTTATTTAGTATTTTTGAAATGACTAAAAGCATATTTCCTTTTTTTTTCCCACGCCAATGTGATGAAAACATATTTGAAAAGGATGTTTTTATTCTCTATATGTAATTAATAATGCAAATTTGACTACTTATATAACTTATACTAATTTTAAAATATATTTTTTACACAAAATTTATGTACATGTTTATTTAAGTATGCATTAACTTACAGACTTAATCATTTTAATGAAGTTTTTATTGTCTGCATTAATTAATTAAGTCTTTATGTCTTCATTAATAATGGATGGAAAATTAACAAATACAATTTATTTTAATATAAATTTTAATTAAAAAATAAAAATCCTTAACGGAGTTAACAATTTGCACTTAAATGTACGTTTTCAAAATATATAGGAAGATTGGGTAGTTAAAACAAAACATTAGGGATACCAATGTATTTTACTCTAAATTTTATGCCACCGATTCCACAGTTAGTCTTTGGAGGATCCCATATTGGAGGAAGTACCTCGTCTCTTTATAAATCAATTCTCTTTATTTTCCCCATTTTTCTACTTAATTTGATATTTCCTATTTGACTCCCCAAGTATCAATTGCTTGTTGTGCATTGATTGCATGAAATCGTTTACATGTAGAGCGATAACTGTTATAGAGTAATAAAAGGTTTGTGGGAAGAGATACAAGAGGCAAGTGACAAACCAAAGAAGACAATACACAATATCCTCTGCAATTATAAACATTACAAGTCATTTAGATATGGGGAAAAAAACCGACACAGTTGTCATGAGAGATAAAAGAGTTAAGGAGGCTGTTAGGTTAAGGGTGAGATTTGCCATGTTTTTATTATTATTTAGTTATAAACTCATCATGGTGTCCCCAAGTCATTTTGAACTTTAAATTAAAAATTTCTATTGGGTCAGGAATGTTACGGTTAAAGCCCTTCCAGTAAGTGCGCTTTCTAGGATTATAACTTTTATTTTTTCTGGGTAAAATCGCTTACCAATTCAACTAATAGCATGTTAGTCTCTATTTTTTTATTACATGAAGGGCAAAATTACACTTCTAAATAATTTAGAGTGCTTGATGCATGCACCTAAAAAATTTTAGGATATTGACATCACGTTTACCCTTTTAAAACATAGATGTTAGCTTTAAATAAATTGAATCTTTTTTTTTTTAATTACAGGAGGCCTGGATCGAATCCGGATTAGGTGTCATATAGGATACTAACCATACCACACGACCTAAAGGCTGTTGGTAAATAAATTGAATCTTTCAAATATACATATGTACACACAAATTACAAAATTATTTAATTAGAGATTTAATACGATAGAGAATGGGGAAAACACCACATAAAGACCATTACACATGCTAAAAGACATAGAGATAATTCTATGATTCATATTTCCAAAGAGTGTTAGTACATCAGCTGTCAGTTTTCAAATTAAAAGGAAATTCCAGAAATGTCTGTGAGTGAGTTTTGAAATAAGAGAGAAGAACGGCTCACTTCACACACACTGCCTGGCATTTTCAGAGTGACTTTCTCTGGTTATTGTGGCAAACAATTTTCGACATGAAGGGTGAGGAACTCATACCTCTCTGGCAACATGAATATTATAATCACCTCATTGTCCTTTAGCATTTGAAATGCTCCTTATGTGGGATTTTTCCTAAAGAATAAGTTAGTTAATATATATTAATTAATATTAATTTAATTTTATATTGATAAAAATATAAATTTTAGAATGTTTAAAAAATAGAACTAACCTTTTCTATATGTTGGATAAGAAGGTAGGTTTTTTATAAAGAAGGTAGGTTTTTATTTATGATGACGATAAGGTATCTAAACTTAAAGCATATTCAGTAGGGGCACGCAGTGTGTCGAATGATTTTTCTAAATTATGTTTAATTATTTACCAGAACATTTTTCTATATTTTTAGTACTATACATAAAAGCTTACCCGTATACCTGAAACTACAGGTGTTTAGATTGGCCAAAAGGAAACATCTATGACGCGGTATTTAATTAGCAGCTGAAAAGAAATAAATGAAAATAAATAAAAAGGACTAGGTATACAACGACTCGATGACTCATAAATATCATATTTTGTATAAAAGTGCTCCAACATTAACAGTTACGCTTTAGTGAAGACGCTTCAATATCATTTTTTGGTTTGCCACTTTCATTCTCCCTGGCCCCATACTCATTTAAGTTTGGTACCCCTATTAAGGTTTTGTATTTTGGCAAAAAAACATTTATTTGATGTTACCCAACAAAAGATAGAAAAATTATAATGTGGTCAAATAGGAGTACTCGAGTCACTCCACACAGTAATATTTAGAATTGTTAATAGAAAACTGTATCAAAAACTTATAATAGACATCTTGGGTCTTTAATATAAGACATATTTACTTAATATGATTAAATTGAAGTTGGTTGAGTTAGTTAATGTGATAGATTTTTTAAAACATCCTAAACATATTTCTTAATTCCATTATTTCCTCTACTCGTTGATTATTATTAAGGGAGTATCAATAATAAGAGTAAATTGTAAAAGATTGACAAATATGTAAATTATCACTACTATAGAATTCTCTATATTTAACAGTTAGTTTTATTTATATATAGCGATTTTTAACCGCCATATATTTTAACACCATACATATAACGGTTAAAAAATTGTCATATATTTTTCACCACCTAGCAAGCGCCACCTTACTCTCTAACCAACTGGGCCCTAGCTAGCTACACCCCCAACTCGCCCCCCAATGGGGGGCAATTGGGGGGTCACCTCACCCGTAGCTGGTCTCTTTGACCAACGGAGCTTATGGGCGAGGTGACCCCCCAGCTGGTCACGAGGCCCCCATGGGGGCGCTTGGCTGGGCCCCATGCGCTGAGGGAATTTCCCTAAGCTCATCCCCTATGGGGGCACTTGACTGGGCCCCTGCGTTCCCTTAGCTCGCCCCAATGAGGGGGTTTGGTTGACAACACTTCTTTAGTATTGTTTTGTTTTACATAGTTTCATTGGTTGGCAACTCCTTTGGTATTGTTTATAGGTAGCTTATGGCATATTTTACATAGACAATAAAAGAAGTCAAAATTAATAACTCTACCTTAAAATCTAACAAGTTTCTAACTTAGATGGTTACAAGGTCATAAAAAAAAATGATATATGTTTCTTTTGGGATGCTTCTAAATTCTAATACTTTGGGAGAAAGAGGTACAAGCCTGAAAACGGGTTTATTGCTCATGAGGGAGAAAGAGGTACAAGAACCATTAAAATACTGGAATTTCAAGATGATCTTTTAAAATGATCTAGATCTTATAAAACCTTAACACTAGTGTAAAATGAAGCTTATTTATTGGAAATGATCTAATTGGTCTCTAAAATTACTTGTCACTGTCTTAGTTGGCTGTCATTAGATAAGTCAAAACCATTATTTGTTTAACTGTTCTTGTAATTGAAGATATTAGGTAAAAAAAAATAAAGGTTCATTGAAATTAATTGTTATTGTTGTCATATGATAACTTAAATTTATTACTTTGTGACTGGGATTTGGAATTATTCCATGTGCTTCGTTGCAGACATTTTAGCTATGAATGTGCATGACTTGAGCGTGGATTTTAGTGTACTGGAGTTTCCTCCATTAGCTTGTAATCAACAACTTGAGTTGGATAAGATTTTGGTGCCACCGCATCCTATTAAAGAAGGATGACCTGGGTGGAGTTGTAAATCAGGCTTAACAGCCTGCCATTAGCAATATAAAAAAATTTATTACTTTGTTAAAATTAACCAATTGTTGTTGTAATTTTATTGTTTGTTTTAAATTTAGAATGTTTTGATAATTTTTCTATACAATTTCATCCATGAGAACTTTAAAATGGTTATGACATTTCAAAGTGGTAATTAAATTAATATTTGTAAATTTGAAGAGGTTTTTGTCTCTTTTTCAACTTTTTTTTGGAAAAGAAACTTAAAATAAATGTCAGATTCTGTTTTATCACTTCCAATATATTTTATTGAAATTAAGAAAAAAATTAAATTTTATTAATTGTGCCTTAATATTAAATAAATTTTCAACTGTATTGTATGAGAACAAAGCCTATATACACGTAATAAATTAAATAAATTATATATTCATATAAAAAATATAATGATGTGACTTATAAAAAAGGTTAAAAAAATCCTATTTTCTTGACTTAAAAATAGCTAGGATAAGAGGAGAACTGGATAATACTCCCTCCAATCCGAAATATAAAACTCAATTGACTTTTTTTTTAGATATTAAGAATATTAGTTAAATTAGTTAAGATAAGTTATAGTTAATGAAAATTACAAATTTAGGAATCAATGTGGTGTCTAATCATAATTAAGGGAGTATTGATATGGGTAGTTTAGGAAAAAGTGGTTAAATATGGGAAACAAAGTGGATATGAGTCTTATATTTAATATTAAATCAAATTTTTAATTAAGTCTTATAATTAGAACCGGATGGAGTACATGCTAATAGTGAAGAAATGTAATCAAGAGAAGGACAATGTAATAAAATAAATAAAGTTCTTTTTCTTCTAGAGTCATCGTATCTTGAATTATTAGTTTATTTAATGCTTATGCTAATAAGCACTAAGGCCAAAACGGATGATAAGTCATATTTTTACTATATAATTCCATGCAATATTGATGATTTTCCTTGATTTTATGATGTTCAAAATGCATTTAATTGAATAAATTGGAATTATGTGGAATAATATGAAGAACATGAATTTTGGCTTAAAATGTGCATAATTGTTATCCTTTCTCAGCATTTAATTTAGATTATTGGTATTACATTTTGTGCATTTTTCTTGAAGGAAAATTTGGAAGAAATGAATTAAAGGACGACTAAAATGCAATATGAGAATTGAAGGCCTAGAGGGACCAAGTTGTAAAGAAAAGAAGCTAAAGACCTATATCAAATTGGAGCTCCAAGATCCATACCCATTATCCAAGTCCAGACCTGACCCGGTGCAATAGAGACAGAACACGAGCTGATCCAGAAATTGGGAGATATCACGCTAAGCAGTCACTCAATTCATCACGTAATTCCATCATCCATCTTCACACTCAGTTTTTGGCATTCCCTCTCACGCCATTCTCCATCAACGGAATCTCACCATCAACCATTGTTAGATCCTATGCTTTGATGATTACCAAACTTAGGTTAATTATGTGCAAAGATGTTTTGAAAATGAAACATTAAAGGGAAATTACTTAAGTAAAGTATATTTGAGTAATATCCACTTAGTACAATTAAAATAAATGTTTTGAAAACAAAACAGAAGCTCTGCTGTTTTTAGAACCTCGAGGAAAGGTTTGAACCTCAAGGTTACTCAGCAAATTTATAACAGCCAGGTTTCTGCTTTAACTGGCAGGTTGGCCAATTGATGTCCTAACCTCGAGGGTAAGTAAGAACCTCGAGGTAACGGGCTCTAATCACAACAGCCAGGTTTGACCTCAACCTTATAGTTAGTGCAAGGCTGAGCTAGAACCTTGTTGGCTGAGTGCAAGGAGCCAGAACCTTGAGGAAGGTATCTAACCTTGAGGTAAATGACCCCTTGGCTCAACTGCCAGGTTAAGTCCCAACCTTGCAAGGGATGCAAGGCAGGACCTCAATCTTGCAGTTGAGGAGTTTTCCACTCAGCCTCGAGGTAGGACCCCCAATCTTGAGGTTGTGGCCTTAGCAAGGCAAAACTATAAACCTTGCAAGGTTATGACTTAACTTTGCAAGAAAAGCCAGTTTCGGTAAGAAAATTGGCAGGCTATTTTTAAAACCTGGCAAGTTGCATAACCTCGAGGTAAGTCATTGACCTCGAGGTAACCAAGCTAGTTGGCTAACTGGCCAGGTAACCTAGCAACCTGGCTTTGGTACTTGAAAAACTTGCAAGGCTAGCAACCTCGAGTATGTCCTATGACCTTGAGGATATAGAATTTAAAAATTCAAATGCTTTGTTCTTAAACTCGATACCTCAAGGTTTACCTACTTAACTCAAGGTAACAAGAAAACATTGTTTTAAGCTTTTTAAATCCAACCTTGAGTAAACTTGCTAACCTCAAGGATCATTCATTGAATTTGCTTATAACCTCAAGGATAGTTATCAACCTCAAGGTAATATCTATTTATTAGAATCTTGAGGAAACTTTTCTCAAACTTTTCACTTGTTAAATGTGATTGAAAAACCTTGAGTTCATTAATTTTTCCAAACTGCCTCGAGGTAGCCTTCTAACCTCAAGGAAATTTTAAAATCAATTTTTCTAGAAAACAGAGCATCGTAGCGTAAAACTTTCAATCATCCATTATAAGCTTTGTATTGATACCCACTTGATTCCCACCTTTACTAATGATTTATTTAGTGTATAAGAACAGGTTTGAATCATCTAAGGTCATTTGAAGAACAAATCAAGAAGAGTGAAGATTGTGTCAGAAGCATTAAATGCAACTTACCTAATACGGCAAAAATCTTCATCTTACTTCCGTCACCAACCTTAACAGACATATTCATGACCAAGATGGAATGTTCTTCAACATATATTGACTAGAGGAATACACAAGTGTCAACGGCTACAAATTTGAGTCTAACGGATAAATCAACGGACATGAAATTCCTCGACTATAAATACACCACCATTTATGACAAGCAACTAACGCAGCTAGCTATCTTTAATACCAGTCATTAATTCTTGAGTTGTTGCATTTTTAGTATCATTAATTTTATTGAAAGCTTCAGTGTTTATTATTCAACTCTTCTGAGAGTATTAATTGTTCAGTATCCATACACTTGAGAGATACTCAAGGTTGGTTGGGAACCTTGAGTAGGGACTTGGATTGAGCTTTGTAAGGAGAGTGGTCCTTAAGAGTCAATCGAGTCTGTACTGTGGCACCAAGAGCCCAATTTAAATCTTAGGGAATAGTTAAACTCAGTAGTGATTGAGAACTGGATGTAGGTCAAGAGTTGGACCGAACCAAAATAAACTCTTGTGTTCTTAAGTTTAAACGAAAATTTTTAAACCCTAATTCACCCCCTCTTGAGTGATTTGCTTGCACCTTCAGATGTCTTCAGTGGCTTTAGGTGCTTCCTGTCTATATACTCTGATTCTGTCATTTTCAACGGAGGGCTCCAAGTTAATGGGTTGAGAGTTGGGTGCCTGGGTGCCCTCAATGTCAACATCAGAATGATGTTGTGGAGAGTCAGGTTGGACTGCATTCTTATATTTTGGTGGTGCATCTTCACCAAGGACAACTATTATCGAGGCCTGAATTATGGTCTACAATAATCCAGCCGTACATGTATCACCTTCTCCATCTGTCCAGCACGAGTAGCCACCTCCTACGTACCTTCCATTACAATGTTGGTGACAGAGAATTTTAGCGACATTGTGCTACCTTCCCTCATAAAATGCCAACTCTTTTTGAAATACATCATTCACTGCCATAGTTACAGAAGCCTACATCTGAGCAAAATGGTTGGCCATTACAGTTTTCATAGCTTCACAATGCCTTGCCTCAAACGCATCAATCTCTTCTTACAACATAACCTTTAGTGCTTCTGCTAATATAGAAGGGCCTTCAGACACTGTAGCTTTAAATACCCTAACCTAACTTGTTTGCTGACTTGAAGTTTCCTTGATTTTTCCCTTCCTAACCACTGACTTATCAGGAGAAGACAATGTAGGCAATGGGATGTGCAGTCTGGTGAGATTGGATTTGTCAAATTCAAGAATTGTGCACACTTCATCACTATCCTTTAGGTATGCTATGTTGTGTGTGGACAACAAATATGACACCAACTAAGTGTACGACAAATGCATGTTAATGGACTTGGACTCCACGAGATTGGTAATCTCCTTAAACAACATTGCCCTGATGTCTCTCTTCTCATTGGAGGCTATGGAGGCCAGCACGGGATAGTCATAGTCGTTCAGGTGTGTGTAGTTGCCACACTTTTTGACCAAACACCTTGAGTAAGTGTAATGGATGAGTCTTATGTGGTTCGGCAACTTTGTTGGCTTTAGCTTCAAGTGGCCAGGATAACAGCTGTCCCTAGTTAGTGCCTTATACATCTGGTCTGGGTTGAATGTTCTCAACTCATAGCCAACACTATCTTCAGTCCCTAGTAGTGCATTAATGTCCTTTGGAGTGATTATAATAGGTTGTTCCCTAACGCTGGTCTTAAGGTATCTAATTTAGAGGCCCCCACTTTTGAAGACACTACACAAAGCCATATTGCAATAGAAGTGCCTAACCACCTTAGGACTATATGGCATATTAATTTTAAGTAGATTTTGATAATGGCCAAGGTAAGGCCACATGTTATATCCTAAATTTTTTGTAGAAACCTCTGTTCTTAAATTGTTTGTCATACCTATCTTTATTGGTGTCCTTGTCCAAGGGGTTCTTGATGAGTTCGATTTTGGAGGCGGTTTACTCATCGTGTGGTTTTAAAGACGGGGTCACAGTGACGTCTCGGTCGGTGGGTCTTTCATCAGGGTCCAAGGTTAGTTGCTTGGTTGCTTTATCAACAGTCTACACCTGAGGCTTACTACGTGTGGCCGTTGCTATTGGATTTGTTAAGAATGCCGACGACTTGCCCTTACCAGGAATAGGACCCTTAAGGGCAGCAGTAATGGCCTTCTCGACGTCTAACCCACCATCGTCACCATCTAATTTTTTGTCCAAAGGACCAGGTAGTGAGCTTACCTTGGGGGATCGTCATAGGCTTTACTCAGTGACCTTTGACGTCATTTAGAGGAATACTGGGGTTAGACAAGTGCGGATGTGACTGCTTGTTTCTTTCTCTTCGCCGTTGGGATATGTCCGGCAAGGGGATCCTCCCTTTTGATGTTGGATGTGGTTTTGCCTCTCATTTTTACCATTGATTTGAATATGTTGGTTGATGGTTAATGATTTGGGGCCAAATTTTTGTGTGGTTTATGCTTTAGGTGTTACCGACAGTATGAGGTTCGAATTTGATTTGAGATTGAGTGGGATTATGGGTGTAATTTGTGAGGGTTATGTTAGGATTTTGAATGAGCATGAATGACTAGCACGTGGATGGTATATCATTATCGGTAAATCCACCTGCTGGGACCCATTTACCCACAACAATCCTACACCTCTAGATAGCGTTAACGTAAAATGATGTCGTGTGGAATGGAGTTAATGACAGTTTAATAAGACGCCCATGGGCAGACCATGGGTGGATGAAGACGAGGCAACCAGACCATACAATTGGTCATATGCTCTTTTCATCTCTGTTTTGCATCACACGAACAGAGCATTCGATTGCCAGATGTATTGACTAACAAAATAGTGATTGTGTGGCACGATATTCCTGATTTGTGAGTTATGATTTACCCATAACTTTACCCATGTTGCATGGGTGGAAAGGTTATAGGAAGTTGTGCCACAGTGTGTTGTAATGTGATGAAATAAATCCCACGCTTGTTCGCCTTCTGATACACAGGACTTCGTATTAAGTCAAATTGAATGTTCCACTGTAGTTATTTATACCAAACAACAGACATCCGGTTGTCCCCATCCAAACAAACTTGAGGTATCTCAAACTCAAAGAAAACAGAGAAATGGCCCTCGCTTATGATTTTCTCAACGAAATCTCTATTCATTCCAACTTCTGTCGGGTGTTGGTGAAGGTTGATAGGGTCTACCACAAGACAGAATTTGATATGGTAAACAGGGACTGGAGATGGCCTAAAAGGGTGTTGTCACTGGACACTATTGTTTTTTAAGAACAAGTAAAACATTTGTAACATATCCTCTTCATCAATTAGAACACTTTCTTTAACATACTATGCATTGTGTGTAGAACAATCGCATGATACTACGGCTAGTTGGTAGAGACGTCATGGACGACGGGGCCGAACTATTGCTATCGATTTGCACTCATCCAGGACATGGGCGTAGGAATGGTGCAGGCGACAGAGTCATCGGTAAGCGTTATACGCATACAACCTCGGTAACCATAATATGCACCTAACATGTTGTAGACTTTGACACTTTCCTTTTCTTTTTCCCTCAGACATTAAGGGCATTTTTTCATGAAGGAGCCTTTTTGCTACTAGTGGGTTGACGATTTTGTCACCATAACATTCAAATTCATTGTCGAGGATGGAAAGTGAGGAACTCTTATTAACTTATACTTAACTAGTTAACGCCGTCTTACTTCTATGCATTACTCACGGCTGATTAACTATTGTTTCCATTACTCGCAGGATGAATGTGGTGGACGTGGTGTTGTTTAGAGACGCAACGACGAACACATGGCAAGGCTTTCGGTTGCATTCCAAAAAAACTTGGTCCTGATTGTGTAATACTTGTTCGTGAAGAGGGAGGGAGGTCGTTATTTCCTCACTAGCTTTGGCCAAGCCACAAGGGTGTTCTGGGACCGTGCTCACTCCTAGTGAGGTCCCTCCAATCTCTATCTCTCATAAGAATAAGATGTCAGATTGCTTAATCTCAACCACGTGTACGCACCTTTGGTGCCGCCCTTCCTAGTTGTTTTTTGGGGATTTTAGTAGTTTTCCCACAATATGTATTGTGCTGGATGCCTTATATGTTTTGCACTTGGTAATGTTAATGTTTGTATGTCCATTGTGTGTCGTCGTAGTTATTGCTACATATTCACTTGACCATCACGTAACCATAGTCCTTTTTGGTTTAAACGTTTAAATATAATTGGCGATTAACCACGGGTGTTCTTGGTATACGCATCAGTATGCTCCGCTCAACACACGTTTATCTATGACTAGCGATTAACTGATAAGTATTAGCAATTAGGGTATACTTGTAACATCTTGATATTTTTACATCCCTAGATGAGGGATTTAGGATGTGTAAAGGGCCAAATCAGTAGATGAGAGAGAGATTTCATGAATTTTGAAGTGAAATCCAGGGAAGGACATATGTGCAAAGAGTAAAAATTCTGCAAAGTTTCAAGTTGAGATGCAATCAAATCTGAAAGCCCTGAAAATTCTCATAAAATCCCAAAAAATACAACAGAGCATCCAAAATAGTATAAAATGATCAAAATTATTTTTAGAGGCCATATAAATTTTTGGTGAATTTTTCAATATTTTAATATTTTTTGGCCGGACCGGATTTTTGACCAGAAATTAATTATATAAGATATCTAAAGGCCTTAATGTTTTAGAATAGGATTAGGAAAAATTATTATAATAGTTTAGAGGAATTATAAAATTATTTGGAGGCCCAAAGGAAGTTCGGAAGAATTATTAAAAAGTTTTGAAATCGGTTAATCGCGGTATAAACGACTTCTTCAGTTAAAAATTAATTTTGATAGTTCTAGATGTCAAAAAAATTTGAAATTTTTATGGTAGTCTCCTATGATATCTAGAGAGTTTTGGGTAAATTGTGGGAATTTTTTAATGTATATATGATTTTCTAGAATTTTTAGAATATTTTAGTCATTTGAAAGAAACTGGACCAGGAGAGACCTCCTAGCCAAGCTGAGATATGCACCACTTTTGGCTTAAGAAATAAGCCAAGAGAGAGTCAAAGAAGGACACATGGCATGATGATGTGGTGTTCTAGTGTGAACACAAGGAAAAATGAACTTCTTAATATTTACAAGAATGCCATTACATGTTGTCTATAAATAGGAACCCCCTCCCCTTCATTTGGCTAAAATTTTTGGCAACCTTGGGGAAGCTTTGACAATTTGGAAATGCAACCTACCTTCTTGGAATTCCAAGGCGAATTAAGTTACACCAATCGATCCTCCAATTGAGGTATGTTCTAGCCTATATCCTCTTTTATTTTCCTCCCCTTCTCCATGGTTTTAGAGGCATTTTCAAGGGTGGAATTGCTATCCATGGTTCGGCCAACATCTAAGGAAAAGGATTTGGTTTTGTTTTGTGTTCTAAAAAGGTAAGAAAAGGCTAGAATGTGGTGTATGAGCTTAAATTGAAATCTTGCCTTGTGTATAGTGTGTGTGGTTCGACCAAGCCCCTAGGGTGGTAATGTGGTTTGAATTTTATTGGTTTGATGGTTCTATTGTATTCAACACATTGTTTTACTTGAGAAAAGGTTATAAGAGCACATATGGAACGTTAAACCAATGAAATCACTAAGGACCCCTTGGGGTATTTGACCAAGAGGGTCTTATAGGGGTGGGTGTGATTTTGATAAAACGGATATTGTAGATGGATTCAGAGGCAAGAATTGTGTAGGATTGGTCTCTAAAAGTGGTTAAAGGATAAGTATAGCTTAGACCCTTAATGTAAGGGGAAAGGGTCTTTAGTTTAATTGTAGTAGCATACATTAATATCTCTATATTGTATTATGTTTAGGCATATTAAAGGAGTGTCCCAGTATCACCAGAAGCAGAGGAAGACACCTATATTGTTTGAAACTAACTGGTAAGTAGAACTTCTAACCTTAACTTATAATTGCTTTGCTTGTCTGTTGTCTACTATTGCTTGTTTTATTATGTTGTGGTTGAGCTAGCATGTTTAAGATGTATGAGATTTATGACTCTACTTATATGCCTTGGCTATGTGGTAGAAGTAAAGTTATGTGCATGCTCCCTATACAAGGTGAGTGCCAAGAGTGGGCATTATATGAGTAGTACGAGCATTGTATATTTATAACTTACATTGCATTATATTGTTACTGGTTATAGTTCTGCTATTGAGGTTTCTTCATAACCTTAAATTCTCCACAATGCAAGTGAAGGAACTTTGGGAAGCAAGGAAAAGAAAAAGATTGAGCATATTTAAATTGCTCCTTGTAATACTTCTGGATGATTTATATATACTGTGATAATGGAATTTTGGACTGGAATTGTATGCTACTTTGTTGTAATTATAAGGTAATACTTCTATATAGCCGTTATGCTTCCGTGGTGAATAAACACTGTGAGGAAAGGGAAAATAGCATGGCATTGTGTTTATGATCTTCTAACACTTGGTTTTTGGCTAATTCAGGTTTGGAATTGGGTTGCTACAATTTGAGCAAATGAATGAATTTGAAACGAGCCTTTACATGCTAATAGAGGGTAATTTTAGCTACAAATGGAGTGGTAGATAATATTATTCGAAGTTTTTTTAGAGAAAATTATCCCTTCCCAAAGTTAGGCAAAAATCAAGTAAAATTGGAAAATGAACAAATGAATAGTGCCTTTTTGACCATATGAACATTGATTGTTTGAGGGCTTGTGCATGTTCACTTCCATGTGATCATTATATGAATTTATTTTTCCCTTAAATAGGAAGGAAAGAGCTTTCCATCGAATTTGGAACCATGTCATTTCGATTTTTCTAAAATTAGTTATGATTTTTCAAAGATAGTCGAAATTAAGGATAGATGAATAGTAACCCGAGAAAGTGAAAATTTTATTCTCTATTTTCCCAACTTATGATCATAACTAATGGTTATAAGGGCCTTAGTAGAGTAAGGTGAAGGTAATAAAAGTAAGGTGTGATGATACCCATGGCCACAAGCATCTCAAGTTACGTTTCAAGTTTAGCCACAGGTTCATATTTCATGTCCATGGTCAGCACCCACGGAATAACTATCAAGTGACTGTAGCAATAAAATACCTCATCCATGCCCACGAGTAACATTTACTTTAACTTGTCAGCATATGTGCAGCTAATGTAAAAGACACCACAACTAGCGATGCGACCATAGTCATCCCTTCTGATAGAGCCACTATGTACGTCTTTGTTTTTTAGAACCTGAACAAAGCAACTGCGTGGACAATTGCATTATGCAAACAAGACGACCATAGCTTCCATTCCACTTGCATTAACATGATTCTTAACATGTTACATATTGTACATTTTTGAAAAGGTGATTTTCCTAAAGGCAATGGGACAAAACTGTACATGAGGCCAAAATAAAACCAAAACATCCAAAAAATAAGCAAATAACACATCAACAACACAAGCGGCGTTCAAACTTAAGCGATGTACATCTAATGCCCCCCATAAACATGGTTGAGAGTTTGAATGAATATGGCCACGTTGTACCACTATCCACTTCATAGGCAGGCGACACCTACTTGTCTAGTAAGCTGTGAATATACGTCGCCTTGTATGTGACGTTGATTTTTTTGAAAGAATTAAGTAATTTCTGGCAAGTAACAATCCTGATATGTTTTGCATTCAGATTTTTCAGTGTCAACCCAGGGACATCAAGCAATTGGTCTAATAGTTCTGCTTCCTTAGCTTCCATCTTTGCATGATGTGCCTTTTGAGACAGACGGGCGCCTAAAGTGTCAAACACTTTGTGAATGGTTCTATCCAGAGAGGTAATAGTCTCCCTGAGGGCATCGGTTAGTCCATCATTATTGCTGGTCTTCTTGCACTTTCTCCATAGCTGGATACCTCCATGCTCCCATCGAGGTCCGTAGCCATTAGTCACCGAATTCATAATGTTTGCCTCACATTTGGTGGCACAATGTTCAGATTGATGGGTGAGTCAGGTGGAAGTTGTCCCTCCTTATGAATTTTAGCTTCCATGTCCGAGGGGGATATAGACCCTTTCCCAACTGCCTTATCTTTTGTCCAAATGAATGTTGTCTTGAAAATGGGGTAGCACTTATCCTTAAAATTTCTTGTCTTCTTATGTACCTACATAACAACCCATGTATAAACTATGGTGGGACACGCAAGTTGTACTTATACACAAGGGAATAACTTCACTTACCTTGATGTATTCATCCCACAATTCTTAGTCCATAGCCACACATTGTTTCTCTAGATCCCAGCCAAATCTGGATGTGTTGCTGCCATAAACAATGTCATAGACGACTTGCCACAATTGTTTCATTGTCTTTAATTGCGAGATTTTGTGGGGGTTACTCTTGATATCTCAAAGGGGATCACACGCTCGCATCATTCCTTCCAGTGTCCTTACATACCTTGGCTTAAATTCGTTGTCGGCCATAAACTTCTGGTCTGTCCACAACTGGACCAAGCACTTAATGAGCAACCTATCCTCTGCTGGTGTCCATATGTGGAACCTCCCTTTTTACGACTCGTTCATTATAATACAAAACCCAAACATGGTTATGCCATGGGTATCGAAAGCCATGGCCATATAAGAGGTGCTGACAAAAATAAAATATTCATTTGAGTGACAACATTTGAAGTTTTAATTCATAAAGAACACAACACACTTACAAACATTTAAAAACTAAGATTAAGGTTAACTACTATATTGGTCGTCACCCTACTCAGGCTCTATTTCCTAGGTAAGCGTTATATATTTTTGTCGTCAGGGTATCCCTAAAAATGTTCCATCTAATTATGGTTTCTATCGTAGAGGTGGGGGGATTTTCTAAAGTTTGGTAGGGGTGTCCAAAGCATCCAGCTCCGCATCTAACTGGTCTTGAATAGTCGATCTCCAAATAAGATTATGCAGCAGATAACATGCCACGATAAATCTATTCTAAATCTTCACGGGGTATGATGTCAGACTGTGAAGGATTACCCATCTGACCTTCAAAATGCCGAAGCACCTTTCAATCACATTACAAGCTGAGAGGTGGCACATGCTGAAGCATTCCTATGGAGATTGGGGTTGGTGGCCTTGCCTACAGTCATTAAGATGGTACTGCTGACTACAGTAAGGTGCTAGGAACCCCTCACTATTAGCATAGCCGGTATCAAGAAGGTAGTAATTCCCTGAAAAAGTATGAATTCATTTTTAGATTCTACAATGATGAGTACACGTAACTAAACAGTTCATATAAAGGTCCTAT
>JBAGKO010170649.1:0-18288 GCA_037177275.1 Acacia concinna | reverse complement strand
TATATATAAAATTTCTAACAAGTTATTCACAAAACTAACTATTATAATAAAAAAATTAAATGATTTGAAAATATAATAATAAAATTTAATTATTCTTTAAAATCATTTATTTTTATATTAATTTTAATTACAAGGTTGTTGGTATTCTTATCTTATTTGTTTATTATTGTTAAAGTATGAGAGGAACTGATTTTAATAAAAAATGAGATTCTGATAATTCTTCATGTGTAAATAAAGTGTCTAATTATGAAATTAAAGATAAGTTTATTAGTTAGTATTGCGACACCAACGAGAAGTAAGAAAGATGCTTTATATGGTTCGGTTTCTCTACGAGAAATATAAATATGGGGATGATATTATTCTAAAAGTGGAAGTTAGGTGAGATGAGTTACAAATTTGGAAGAGTATTAGGCGTTCGTGGAATGATACTAGAAAAGAAGTTGGGTAGAAGTTTGGGTATGGTTTGACTGTCCATTGGCAAGATTTTTAGCTTCCTTATCATGATAAGTTATGAGATCATACTTTAATTAATCTGAATGTAGATACTATGAATTTGAAGGCTGCAGAGTATTTCCCACCATCTCGAGGATGAGATTTCAATAAACTAGTGGGACTTCTTCCAAGTTCAGTCTTGGGGAGTATTCAGTAGATTCGTGTGAATTCATCTGGTAGATGTGATGATAATCTGATCTGACATTTGACACCATTCAATGAGTTCTCCGTGAAATTAACTTATGGAATTTTAAAAAAGAACTTTCCCAATTCTGGTAGAATAGTGTGGAGAAAGGTTTTGAAAGTTAAGGACCCACAACGTTGTAAACACTTCATTTGCATATGTTCGAGAGGTCGTTTATTAATGAATATAGCAAGAGCTAGTAGAGGTTTAAGTGGTAGCCTTATCTGTGCTTTTTTTGATGTTAGGATGGAAGATATTATGCATGCAATTAGACATTGTAAGCTTCCTAGAGATAGGTGGGAATTACTTTTGCTACCTCCTTTGTGAAATAAATTTTTCTCCATTAGTCAACTATTTTTGTGGGTGGATTGAAATTTATCTCAAAAAAGTGAGGTTACATGTGTAAAGTGGTCAGTTCGGTTTGCTGTATTAGCACGTGAGACATGATTTAACCGTAATATGAGTGTTTTTGAGGGACATCGAATAAGTCATCTCCAGGTGCTTGCTAATGTTCATGCAATAATTTTATGTTCTCAAACTTTTGCAATATTTCCAACTGTCAGGTTGAATTTAGATACTCGTTGGTGCTCAATGTTTGTAGATACAGTGAAATATAATGTTGATGGATCGGCTTATGGCAAATGGACAACTTGTGGTGGTGTAGCTCGGGATCATGCAGGAGTTGTGTTAGAGGGGTTCATATTTAGAATTGGTTGGGTGATAGTTTTACATGCAAAACTGTGAGCTGTAGTTTGAGTGTGAGAGGGGTTCATGCAGCTCAGGATTATGCAGGAGTTGTGTTAGAGGGGTTTATGTTTAGAATTGGTTGGGTTTAGTTTTACATGCGGAACTGTGAGCTGTAGTTTGAGTGTGAGAGGGGTTCATGCAGCTTAGGATTATGCAAGAGTTGTATTAGAGGGGTTTATGTTTAGAATTGGTTGGGTTTAGTTTTACATGCGGAATTGTGAGCTATAGTTTGGAGGTTTAAAAGGGCTTGATAGAGGAATTGGCGAAAGGTGGTGGTCAAGACTGACTGTTGGGAGGTGGTGGAATTGATTTCAATAGGATGGGGGGAATTACTAATAAAGAAGACTATTAACTGAGATTAAGAACTTTATGGCAAGAGATTGCCAGGCTTCTCTGGTTTGATGTTGTCAAGAGACGAACATGGCTGCTGACAGATTGGCTAAAGAGGCTTATTAGCTTACAAAGGGTTTTCATAGATTTAGTGTTGCTCTGATTTTTTTTAACTGATATTTTGTGTTTTAACATGATGTGATAGTTTTTTATTTTTACCTTGTCATAAAAAAATAAAAAAGAAAAAGAAAAAAAGTTACAGGGCCAGCTATTCATAGGCTCAAGTCTAAAATAGTAGGGTATTGAAATTTAAAAAACACATTCACCAAAAACATCTCTAAAATTAAAAAGCTTGACCCTCAAACCTACGGGCTTGAGCTTGACCCACAAAATCTTTTAAGATTTTTAAAATGCTTTACTTATTTCTAAATAGAAAAAATAAAATAAAAAAATGTTCAAATAACTACGTTATAAGTCAAATCAAACCTTATCATGAACCCTCTAGGAAAATGATCCATGACTGCATAAATATCTTTGTATTTTTTATCATGCTTCGTGATGTAACTTATAAAGGATTAAATTAATTTCAAATAAATGCTTATTAAATAAAAATTGAACAAATATAGCTATCAAAATGATCAAAACATAGCTTAAATGGAAGGGAGAATTTCAGAAAAATACCTCCCTAAATTCTAAAACCCCAAAAGGGATGTTAACATTTCAAAGAGACACTAAAGTACTATAGACCAAATTAGAGTTTTGAAATTCGCTGACATGAACAGTAGTAATTTTCACAAGATAAGTAATGGTTTTCGCAAGAAAAGTAATAGTTTTCGCAAGAAGAGTAATGGATTTCGCTAATCTGTGTTGGTCCGTGTTAATCACTCTCTCCCCCTCAAAATTCGCTGACGTGAACAGTAGTGTATTTTTACCATTTGAGTAATGGTTTTCATAAAAAAAGTAATGGTTTTCGCTACTTCGTGTTGATCAATTTCTCTCTCCCCTCTTTTGACGGTACTGTTCATCTGACACTGACATTAACACTATTCATCTGACAAATGAGAGAGAGGAATGACCCGTGACGTGAACAGTATCAGATTTTCACCATTTGAGTAATGGTTTTCACCAGAAGAGCAATGGTTTTCGCTACTTTATGTTGGTCACTGTTCATGTCAGCAAAATTTCAAAACCTCAATTTGGTCTATGGTACCTTAGTGTCTTTTTAAAATATTAACATCCCTTTTAGAGTTTTAGAATTTGGAGAAGTATTTTTCTAAAATTCTCCCTAAATGAAAAGGTAATATTATGCCTATGAAAACGGGACATCCCTTGAAGGGCTTAGATTTAAAAGCGATGGCCTAAAATCCTAGTCTAAAATAATGCTTTTTCAGAGGATTAGCCATTGACAGGTTAGCCTGACAAGCTCAAACCATTTCGCCATTTTCCTGATTTGGCACTAACTCTATAAATATATAAATATATTTTGAAATTAAAAATATATTTAAATTATTATCATATTAAGTTGAATTATACAAACACTAAACTTTGGATATTATGTAATTTTTATAACATTTCAAAATTTAAATTTAACTCTCCTATGAACTTCATATATGTTGTTAACTAATTATTATCTTCTTTTTTTTTGACAAATTGCCACATGAGATCTATAGAAGACACCTCATAATCTACGGGCCATTTAATAATATTACAGTAATTATATTATTTTTGTATAAGAGTTAAAATATCATTTTTTTTTTTCACTAAACAAAACTCCTCCCTACCGTCACCAATGTAATCTTCTTGCAATTCTTAGAAATTCCCTCGTGCCTAAAACTTCCATGGTGTTGGCTTAGTGTAACGCATTGTGTGCCGCTGGCTCTTGATTTGTTTTTTGTTGGGGATTTGATTTGTGTTGTCCTACTAAACTACTTTACGTGAACATCCACCAGCACCGCCATATGTCACCTCCGCTTGAGGCCACCTCGTCACTAGCGGAGCCACCTCATCACACACAGTTGACACGTGTCCTTCCCCTGGGACTCCCATTTGCCACATGTCACCACACCGTACTCTTAAAAATGTGACTTCTCCATTATTCAAAGTTGTGACCTCGTAGGCGTGCGTGCGAGCCTTTGCTAGTTGAGTTACAACTTACCTACCATCTTGAAACACAAAATCATATATATATATATATATATATATATATAGGGAGAAAGTCCTTTTTTGCCTTAGAAATAATCACTGAGGAGAGTTGGATGTCCCGAAGTTTTTTTATAAGCAATTTTATCTTAGAAATAATCAAACTGGAGTAAATTTTCCCTGTCGTTGACTTTGACCACATTTGATTGTTATTTTTAACTAAACTGGACCAGTATGTAATATCCCAATATTTTTAACTCCCTAAATGAGGGATTCATAATGAATAAAGGGCCAAAATCATATATAAAAGGGGATAATTGTTCTGGATTGGGATTGGAAAAAATTAGTATGATATTTTAGATAATTTCTAAAATTATCTGGAGCCTAGGATCAAGTCCAGAGAAAGCAGTAAAAATTGTTGAAAGCAATTATCCTTTAATTCTAGCACGTATTCCCTTTAACAACCATTTTATAGTATAAAAAAATTAGAGAAATAAGGTTAAAAATATCAGGATGTTACATACTTTCCTAGTTTGGTTGAAGATAACAGTCAAGTTTGGTCAAAGTTAACAGCAGGACAAAATTGCTGCAATTTGATTAATTCTGTAGCAAAATTGCTCCTAAAAAAAACTTCCGGACATTTAGCACTCCTCATTGGTTACTTTCAGGGTAAAAATGGACTTTATCCCTATACACACAAAATATGGGAAAATCCCAGAAAAAGGCTAGGGAAATAGGTGTTAGAGCTATGAAATTCAGAAATTTCAAATCAGGCCTTTTTGTACCTTTTTTCCTAGAATTATGAAAATGTCACTGAGTGTTAACAACATGAGACTCTTAATTCACAACAAGACTATCTCAATCAACAACATTAAAAGCATTTAGGTACTATGTATTTACACTTTGAGTTGTTGTGCTGGTGTTGTTAATTGAGATAGTCTTGTTGTGAATTAAGGGTCTCGTGTTGTTAAAATTCAGTGACATTTTCATAATTCTAAGAAAAAAAAGTACAAAAAGGCCTAACCTAGGATTTCTGCATTTCGCAATTCTGATTCGTCTTTTATATATTTCCTCAGTCTTTTTTTGGGATTTTCCCATATAGTATTCTCATATTTATGGCTTGTTTGTTATAACTTATTTGAGGCAAACAAGGAGTGTGTTTGGCCCACCGATGACCTTTGCTTTTCCCACGATTGCACGAATACCAAGATGCTTTTGTTGTGGATCAATTTTATTTATGTTTGGCCATGCGTTGAAGTCCATTGGCACTTTTACTCCAATCGCATACTTTTCTTTAAGTATCATGTGTGCTGCTTTTCATCCGATTGATGGCTTGTTTTTTTTTTTTTAAAACAAAAGTCTGTTATTTTTTATCCTATCTTATATATAATAAGATCCAGTTTATTTTTTAGAGAGATTAAGGAAGCCAAAATAGTTAACTAGGTCTTATAATTAAAACAAAAAGTAGTATAAATATCACACTATATTTACATGTAAATAAGACTCCCTCCAGTCTTAATTATAAGACCCAATTGGTAATTTTTAGAAAGATTAATGAAGCCAAAAGAGTTAACTATGTCTTATAATTAAGACAGAATGTAGTATAAATATAACACTATATTTACATGTAAATAAGATTCCTTGCAATTTTAATTATAAGACACAATTGGTTTTTTTTTTTGGAAAGATTAAGGAAGCTAAAAGAGTCAACTAGACCTTACAATTAGGATCAGAGGTAGTATAAATATCACAATATATTTAGATATATATATATATGTAGTCCATATATATGTATGTAATCATGCCCTTTTCAGTCATTTTCTATCAAAAGTTGCTTTTACAAAATTTTAACCAAACAAGTTTTACTTTTACATAAGTAACTTCTGCAATCTTTATTCCACACACAAATCAAATTACTCAATCTTACTTTTTCAAAAGTACCGATTGCAATATTTAATCCAAACACACCCAAGATCTTATGCATAAAGTATGAGAAAAACCTCTCTCATATACTTATTTCGTACTCCGCAAATAATATCTTATTACCTATAAATAAGTTATTCCAAACGAGCATATAATCAATTATATATAATATTATTAAAAAAGTAACATAAATTTAATGATAATTTTAATTTTAAGTAAGTACCATTTCAAAAAAACATTTATATTTTTTTTATCATTTTTAATATAAATTAATGTCATATTAAGATATTTTGAATCTTACATCTTAAATAAATTTCTTAATTTGAATTTTATTTTTTGTTAACATTAGTTTTTTTCCATAAAAAGTTAACTAGTTAATAACTAAAATTATATATATATATCAAACATATGTGAGTATTATATTATATATTTTCTTTTCATTTAACGTGTAATATATTATTCAAAAATTACATATATTCAATTATAATTTTAACAATAATTATGGAAAAATATTTTTAATATATCTATATGACTGTTAATAACATAATTTTTATTTTTATAAAGATGTTATTGATAATATAAAATTTAGTACAAATAAATTTTAGTTGTGGAATTACTAATATAATTTGCTATGGAAACGTTACAAGGATAAATATTAGCGACGTAATTAGACTCAAAAAATTTCCACTAAAGTTATTGTTGGATTTTTTTTTAACAAAATTTTAGACTGACTCAGCTACAGAAAAATATAATTGAGTGTTTTTTTTTTAGTATTTAGACCAAAAATAATCTTTAACGCTGAAAAAGAAAGCAAGGTCATTGAGCGCATGGAATCATACATGTGACAAATATCCGTTTGTACAACATTATTATTATTAGTATTTTAATATCTTTAGGGCAATATTGAGGTAAAAAATGCTTCCATACACGTATAACTTCTATGCAAGTACTTTTGAATTTAAATCGACGTTTTGGCGTGATATATTTTTATTCCCCTTGTATCTACCCTAGTCAATAGCTAAAGACTAGGTACTTTTAAGATGCAGATATTATTCAAAGTGTTACCCTTCTGGACCAAACATGACAACATAATTGGATTTTGAAAGTTGTGACAAAATCTCAATTTATGTAAAAATATTTTTTTAAAATAATATTATTTTAAAAATTTCTAAATCGTAGCAAAATTGCTCCATTATTATCCATGTTAACTTTGTCTATTAATTGACTAAATCTGAGCTGATAGATCCACTATTATCCACATCATTTTTTTGAATTCAAGTGCAAAGTTTTTTAGAAATTTTTAAATCATAGCAATTTCACCTTTACTCATTAGTTGGGAAAATATGTTTATCTAACTAGTCTATATATCATCCACTCCATTCTTTTAAGTTAGATTTATAAATGAGATTTTTTATTAAAAAAATGCACCCCATCTAAATAACTGAAGAGATACCAATTTATCCTGACATTATTGGGGTACACTTATGGAGGGTTAGTAGTGGTCTTGTTCTCATTAATCTTATTCAATGTGCTTGAATCTGAATACTAAATCTTTTTTTTCATCATTTCTAAAGAACATGAGCTCCTCTTTCATTTGCAACATCTTCTTCAATGTTATATTCATATTGTTAATTTAGCATATTTAGTCAACTAATACTCAAATTTAATGTTTATAATCGTTATGGTGGCATTGCTACAATTTAGAAACTTTCAAGGCAATATTAAACCAAATTGGCACCTGAACAAAAATGTTATGGATAACACGTGGAACTATTTACTCAATATATTTAGTCAATTAATGGATAAACTTACCTTGGATAATAGTCACGGGTGAAATTGTTATAAATCTCACAATTAAGATTCTTAACCTTAACCCTTTGTGACGAAAATAAATTGGGGAAAATGAATTGAATTTTCATTGATCAATTATCAACTTATATACAAATTTGTGTATAACTAAATTGCAACAATGTAACTAATTATTACATTCATAACAGAATATTGTTATACTAATATATACAATTAGTGGGAAAGGCTTATGGAAAGAGAAAAAGGGAAAGGTGAAAAAGAAAGAGAAAGAATAAGAAATGCTTTGATATCATGTGACAAAAATAAATTAGGGAAAATGAATTGAATTTTCATTAATCAATCATCAACTTATATACAAATTTGTGTATAACTAAATTACAACAATGTAACTAATTATTATATTCATAACAGAATATTGTTATACTAATATGTGCAATTAGTGTAACTAATTGGTAAGCTAAACTAAGTTACATTTGACACCTTGTTCTCTCAATAAATCTTAGAATTGAACCTCTAACAACATCTTTAAGAGAGCCAATCATCAGCCAAATGTACAAGATGTAGTTGGTAGCATAATATTCTTTTTTAGTCAATATTTCGCGAAACAAGCTCTAGTTTTCTTGGCCATTGAACAACATCAAGTTCAAATTTATACAATTTATTATGCAGTTGTCGCCGGTTTCTAGAACTACGGTGATGCAAACATTTTGAAAGTTATCCAATAATCAATTATCAATTATGTGTCTACAACTAGTTGTATATTATATTTATAATAGGACTATTGTTAATTTTTAATTATTATCAAGATAATTTCTTTTTGCCAAATTATTACAACCAATTGTCAATTACTAATTATATATTTAAAAGTTAAATAGCATGAACAGTCTTGAATAACCTATCTTCTGTTGCTTCCCCTTAACATGTGGCCATGTAATTTGTCATTTTCCCCCCTTCTCCCTATTTTTTAATTTGGGTTAAAGTACGCTTAATATCTCAAACTATTAATACCTCAAACTATTTTTGGAGGTGCAATTAGCACCATAAGATAACATGTTTGTTAATATCTATTAAATTATTATTTATTATCTACCAAAGGTAAAATTGTCTTCATTCCATACAATTATTTCCTCTAAATTGTATCTTATCTCCAATCGATATTATTTTCTATTTACGTTGTGGCAATCTCTACAACAAAGGCATATATATTAACATAAGTTAAATAGATGTGGAAAAAACAGCTCAATAAGAACATATATTTGTTGGTCATCTTAAAATTATATTTTCCCCTTGTTAGTTTCTTTTAGCAAGGGAGGAGAGAAGAAAATCATGCCTTTAATGAAGATGATTAATAGTAAGTTAACTATGGTTAATGAGATTGTTATATCTTGGCAGTGGTGCTAATTACTTCATTTTTAATACTTTAGAGTCAAAATTGCACGTATGAATACTTTAATGTACTAATTGCACCTCCAAAAATAAGTTGGAATGTTGGACTCCACCTTAA
Organism: Acacia concinna; assembly: GCA_037177275.1. Classification (NCBI taxonomy): domain Eukaryota; kingdom Viridiplantae; phylum Streptophyta; class Magnoliopsida; order Fabales; family Fabaceae; genus Acacia; species Acacia concinna. The sequence continues at coordinate 9,160 of JBAGKO010170649.1, read as the reverse complement.
CCCTTTTAGTTTTAAAATTTTTTAAATACATACCTTTAAAATATAGAAATCCCAAATTGGTAATTCCAATTCCACCAATCTCATATCAATCTTAGGAATTTTAACAGGCATCATTAATTAGCCTTCAAGTTTTGCTTTTTCAAGGGGTTTAACTTCTCTTCCTTGCCCTCCTTGTCCCTGGCACCTCCAATGAGGATAGACAACATGCGTTTACTACAGAGGAGGGAATGGTGAGACGCTAAAATGGGGAGTAAATGTTATTATTTTTTGCTTGTGTCTTAGAGGAGCAAAAGGTCGGTAGGATGATATTGGATAGGCCTACCAAATTCTAATATAACGGTTATGTTTTAATCCCAAACTAAGTTTTTTCTTTTATAAATACTACTCTCTTCAATCTTAAATATAAAATTCAGTTGATTTTTATTTAAAAAATTAAGGAACGTAAATAAGTTATTTAATCATATCATAAGTTAGAAAAATATTTCAAAAAAAAAAGACAAATTTAAATGCTTTAAAATAATATAGTTAGCTTTTTTAAGATTTTTTAAAAAAATCAAATGGGTAAATTTAGGATTAAAGGTAATACTAATATTTCACACAGTCAAATTATTATTTTTTTTTTGGCAAAACAATCCATTCGCACAGTCAAATTATTCAACAGTAATTCTCAAAAAAAAATAATAATTTGACTGTTTGAAACATTAATACTACCTTCAATCTTAAATATAAGATCCAGATGACTTTTTATTAAAGAATCTTAAGAAAACTAACAACATAACTTTAAAGAATTTAAATTTGTCGTTTTTCCTCAAACTATTTTTTCTAACTTATGAAATAGTTAAATAATTTATTTACGTTCCTTAATTTCTCTAAAAAAATCAACTGAATTTTATATTTAAGAGTGGAGAGAGTAACATTTATATAAAAAAAAAAACTTGGTGTGGGATAAAAGCATAAATGTTCTGTTAGAATTTGGTGGGCCATCCAATATCATCCTACCAGCCTTTTACTTATCTAAGACACTAGCAAAAAATTAATAAAATTTACTCCCCATTTTAGCGTCTCACCATCTCTTCTCTACAATAAACGCATGTCGTCTGTCCGCGGACAAGAAGGGCAAGGGAGAGAAGCTGAGCACTTTTTCAAGGCTATCTCAACACACCTCATATGTGGCTGGCTGCCAGCTGGCTGCCACGCTCTAGCATCGATCACCTTAGAGCTCTGGCTTTTTTTTTTTTAATTTCTGAAAATAGTTAATATTGAAAATAAAGTAGTGAATAGCAAAACTAACATAGTAAATCGGGTTATTAATGCTGAACATTTCCTTATAATACTTTTGTTTGAATATTTGCATTTTCAATTTTGATATTGACTACTTCAGTGGGCTGTCGGCAAATTTTTTAATACACTTTTTTTTTTTTCCAGTTCTTGAAACAAGAGTAGCAAATAGTGAAACAAAATTAGTTATTAGGAAAACTCACTGACATAGACCCTATTTACAACTTCGGGTTCACTATTAATTACTGTGGTTTCGCTGTTAATAACTTTTGTTTTAGAAATTTAAAAAGGGAGAATTTCAGATAGAGACCACAGATAAAAATTATTATCAAATGAGTTTTAAAACATTCTGAATTGTCACTGCAGTCTAAGGGTTTAAATTGATATTAATTTTAGATGGCAAAAGACCTTCCTACCCTCACCCAAAGATGCAAAAAAGAAAGGAATCAGTATGCGCATATAGAAAGGAAGGAAGCCAATCACCACTTCATACAATCACAAAACGCTCTCCTCACACATACGCACACGAAGAACATTGAAGTGAAGAGGAGAGCATGCATTTCAACTCCAAACCTCAAATGGAGAGAGGGCAAATGCACGGCGGAGTTAATGCAGTCCAAGTATGGGTGTACTTTAAAATGTTGTGAGTCTATCTTCTATCCATTGGAAGTGATCTGGTAAGTTGTCATTGGGTATCTTCTTTCCATTTCAAGCTGAGGTGTTTGGTCAGTTAGCAAAGGGTGATTGTTGAAGTTGGATTGTCATTGTAGTTGATTGATGCAAGTAGTCATGTTAGTTTTGGGACTGGAGTTGTGTTATTTGTTTGTGAAACAAAAACTTAATGTTGTTCAGATAACAGTTGTACTTGTTTATTATGGGTTAAACACTTGAAAAATGGATATCTTGAAGGTTTTTTATTTGTTTCTGAAACCAAAACTTAATATTGTTCATATAACACTTGTACTTGTTTATGATGAGTTAAACACTTGAAAAATGGATATCCTGAACTTGTTATGTTTGTTTCTCAAACCAAAACTTAATCTTATTCAGATTACACTTTGACTTGTTTATGATGAGGTTAACACTTGCAAATCGGACATGCTGAAGTTGTTATGTTTGTTTTCAAACAAAAACTCTATTTTGTTCATATTATACTTGTACTTATTTATGATGAGTTAAACACCTGAAAAAGGGACATGATAAAGATGTTATGTTTGTTTATCAATCCAAAACTTAATCTTGTTCAAATAATACTTTTACTTGTCTATGATGGATTAAACACTTGAAAATCGGACATCTTGAAACTGCACAAGAGCAAATTGGCTATAAGCACTTGGAGAAATGGTGTGGCACTAAATATAGAGGCTAAATTAAACATGAATGTGGTAAAATGTGAAAAAAAATCATGTTGAAGATTATGGAATAAACACATTTAGGGTGAGAACCGAACAAGGAGATATCCGCCTGAATTTGACTTTACCTTAATGCTCTTACAAAGTTTGGGGGATGAATTTTTAAACTCAAGGAGATATCCTAATCTTTAAACTCTATTGGAAATCTTTTTGACACTTTACCAACAAAATTTGGAGACTGAATTATTTTTCGTTAGTAATTCAATGGTTTTTTGAAGTCAGATAGATAAGCCACCGGCGCCAATAATCACTAAAAAAATTAGATATTTAGTGATGGATTTTTGTCCATAAATTGATTTAGCGCCAGAATTCTGTTGATAATCAATTAATAATAGTCTATCTTATTATGGAATCATCAAATCTAGCTACTAAATTTCATATATAATCTAATGTTTTTTTTTTGGTAGTGAATGTTCTTTATATATTAAGCTGAAAGATTAGGATAGAATACGCAGCGGATGAAATAACCTGCAAACAATATTAGGATTGAAGCAAACAAAATACATGTCACTTGGGATTAAAATACAATTGTTTGGGGTATTTCGACCTGTGTCGCAGTTGCCAACTTTGCTGATGTTGCATTCCTATTATCTCATATTATGGTCTTGTTGGAAGTTTATGTATGTGTTTGTAGTTTGTTTGACTCTTGTTCAGACCTTATATTTCGTTGTTAGTTTGCTTACGTGTTTCTTATCAGTCCTCTAGCTATGACATTTTACCTTATTAATGTGCAATATAATTAATATATTTGTGGGCAAAAAAACAGAAGCTAGAGGAAGCACTAATCAAATTCAAACATGACACTTCCTACTATGTCTCTAGCCGCGGCCTACAGAGGAGTCTCGTGGGAGAAGATGCGCCAGATAGATGAGAGGGGTTGGCTTGGCTCCTCTCTAGTATATGTTGGGATTTAGGCTCCCTTCTTATATGAATAAATGTCTATATTTTAATTCCTCAATGTGATGTATTTCCTATTTATGAAAAGAAAGAAAGGGAAAAAGAAAGGGGGAAAAAATAGAAAGTAGGAAAGAATACAGTAAGATAATGAAAAAAAAGGAAAGTTTCTTGATTGTTCTTTGTGGGAAAGGTTATTCTCTCAAAGTTTTCTAATTAGAGGTTTTCATTCCCTTATTTAAGTAGAGAGAGCATATTAGATTTTTGGGAAGAGAGACCCCACCTAAGCTAGACAAGTAGACTGGTTTGAAGAAGTCTAATGTTGCAGTCATGTGAGAGAAATAGAGCTTCATAGGTTAGACTTGGTAATTTGATGTTTTCACGGTCGTTCACCATTGGATTGAGCTAAAATTTTGTCAGCAGGTTTAGAACGTATGGTTCATTGTTTTCAACTTTGAGATAACTTTTTGGAGGTTTGGTGTGAGAGAAGATGTGTTTAAAGTCTTAGACGTTTTTTCTAATATTATAAGTTGTTTTGTTCTCTATTGTAAACTTGTAATTTTGGTTGTTTGTACGTGTTTGAGTGTGTGAATGAGACTCTCTTATACCCTATTCTGATCATAGTGGATTATTTTCACTGGTATGGACGACCCTTGAGTTGAGGGACTTTCCACTTTAATAATTCTGTTATCTCTTGTGTCATTTATTTTCTGTCCCGCATATCTTTTCATTTGTCTCTGCACAATCCCGTGCAAGTGATATGGGAAGGTTTTACATCCCATGAGCCCTCCCAGAGGATGTAGAAGAGAGGGGTTAGGGAAACAAATGTCAAAGCTAAGAAGATAGTCTCAACCAAGAGACCACTTCAAATGTTGCCCATGGATTTGATTGATTCAGCAAGAATAACAAGTTTTAGTGCAAATCTATATACTCTAGTTGTTCTTGATAACTACTTTAGATTTAATTAAATTGTATTTTTTAAAAAAAAAATAAAAAATTTGAAGCATTTATTGTTTTTGTTAAAAGATTTAAAATAAGAAGATATTTCTATTGTTAATTACTATCAAGATGATCATGGACGAGAATATGAAACATTGCCTTTGCTTAAATTTGTGAAAAATTCAGGATTTGTCACAAATTCTCGGCTCCAAAACTACATCAACAGACCTGGATTGTAGAAAAGAAAAGCATTGTACTTACATACGTGGCACGAGTCATGATGAGTCAAAAAAATATTTCACAAATATTTAAAAAGGGTCAAGGTGCTTAAATAATTATGAACTATTTTTAAAAGTAATAAAATAACTATGAACTATTTTTTAGAGTAAAAATAAATATAAATGTTAGAAAATAGTGTAAAACTGTTAAGATATTATAGCAAGATTTATGATTTTGTAATTTGTATAGTATTTTAACAGTTTTGCACAATTTTCTAACATTTATGATTACTTTTACTCTTAAAAATAATTTATGATTATTTTAGTACTTTTGAAAATAGTTTATGATTGTTTAAACACTTTGACCCTTTAAAAAACACATTTGTATTGTTTAGGAATTTATACATGTTATGTTTGTTGAATATGAATTTCTAAGAAAGTCTGCTGACGATGAAGGTGAGGTTGTTTCTATGCTTAATAATTTGAAAATTAATGATCCATCCTTTCATCCTAACCAATATGAGATTATTGAAACCTTCAAATAAATAACCTACAACCTATAGCTTGAAAATATAATAGAAACTATCCTCTAGGCTAAGTAATAGATGTAAATAAACATATTTTTACTGTTTATTTTTAGCGAGGAATTTATTTTCATCTTTAGTAGCAACGGAATTTTTGTTTCTTGGTGATTATTACTATTTTTTTTTTTGGAGACATTCAACTTCACTTTACGGCACCTGTTCCCTCTTTCCACTAGTTTTATCTGCTCCGGGGGAATATTATCCCAAACGTGGAATTTTTGTTTCTTATCTGTCGTATTAACATAAATAATAATTTTTTCATCATATATCTGCGAAAAAATTGAATTAGGAATAATAAATTGCTAGGAAAAAAATGTTGTCGTCAAATTTACCAAAACAACTGGACCCATCTTCAAAAAGTGAAAAATTATATAGTTTCCAATATAATTTTTTTAATTTAAAAAATTAGTCAAAGTCTATCAAAAGTCAAAACATTAAAAAAAAAGGCGAAGGTTTAAAATTGCTCTAGAAGTTTCACCTGGGGTAATTTTGCCCTAAAAGTTTTTAAAGTGGGGTAATTTTGCCCCTGCCGTTAGTTGACCAAATATATTGGGCTGATAGTCCATAGATCATCTATTATTTTTTTGCTAAATTGAAAATTTGTACCAGAAATTTTTTAAAAAGTAAATTAGAGGAAAAATAAACTTATAAGATATATATTTTTTAGCTTTTAAAAAAATAAAAGGATGACATGTTGACTGTCAGTTCAACATATTTGGACAACTAAAGGCCAAAATTAACATATTTAAAACTCTCATGTCAAATTTTCACTTTAACAAAAATACAGTGGATGATACGTGGACTGTTAGCTCAACATATTTGATCAACAAACGGTCAACTAACGGTAGAGGTAAAATTGCTCCACTTTAAAAACTTCCAGAGCAAAATTACTCCTGGAGCAATAGTTCGAGGGCAAAATTACCCCTTCACCCAAAAAAAATGTGTTCAAAGTTCAAACACGGTGGGGTACGTAATATTAAGAATATTAAGAATTAGGAATAATAAATTGCTAGGAAAAATCTTTTGTCGTAAAATTTACCAAAACAACTGGACCCATCTTGAAAAAGTGAAAAATTATATAGTTACCAATATAAATTTTTTAATTTAAAAAATTAGTCAAAGTCTATCAAAAGTCAAAACATTAAAAAAAATATGTTCAAAGTTCAAACACGGTGGGTACGTAATATTAAGAATATGACGAAACTATAGCAGTTATTATCAGTTAGTTAAACTAAAAGGATATATAAAAGGAAGTAGTGTATCAAAAGAATAATAAAACAATATAATGTGGTAAGACTTTTGCATCCATAAGGAATGTAAATTTTATAATATTCCTTGACTGAAAACAAAATATTTACATGACATTTTTTTAATCATTTACATAAAAATATTTTTTAAATAACAATTTTTAGACAAATTTTGCAGTTTTAGCATGATCAAATATTGTTGATGTCTATGATAGTGGCTAGAGTTGAAGAAAATTCTAATAATGTAGATGTTGCAACTAATATTTAGCTGTTAGGTTTGTGATTTGTCTAATTTATTTAGTTTTTATCCTTATGAAAATAGTTTATCAGTACAGATGACAGTTGTTTGATTTGGTTTATGTTTTTGAAGGTTGGACAATAGTTTGACACCTTAATTTGCTAATATTTGTAATTTGAGTTTGAGATTTTATGAGATATAATATTTTATTTTTGACTTTTTCAAAATAGGTTAAAATAAAAAAAAATAGTGAAAATGTGTGGAACGCCCATATTAATGTTTGGAGGTTAGACTCATACTAATACTTTTAGACTCATACTAATACTTTTTCTAATTCTAAATATGTAAGACTCAGTTGATTTTTTAAAAAATATTAATAAAACTAAATAGGTTAGTTTAAAGCATTTATACTCATTGTTTTATTATAAACTAATTTGTCCGACATATAAATTGATATATACTCTAATGATACAAAATATGCGATATGATTAAGTAATTTACTTCATTCAGTCCTAATTATAAGGATCCGTTAATTTTTTTTTTTTGGAGAATCTTAAAATAACTAATTACATTACTTTAAGAAATTAAAATTTATTGTTTTTCTTCAAATTATGTTGTTTAACTTATGAGCTAATATATAATATAATAAAACATAACATAATATGTTTAAGTAATATAATTAACTTTTCTAGGATTCTCTAAAAAAAAAGTCAATGAGCCCTTATAATTAAAATCGGAAATTATGTTATTTAACTTATGAGCTAATATATAATATAATAAAACACAACATGATATGTTTAAGTAATATAATTAACTTTTTTTAGGATTCTCTAAAAAAAAAAGTCAATGAACCCTTATAATTAAAACCGGAGGAAGTATATAACATCTTTAATATCTTTAAAAAAAAAGTTAAATAAACTTTATATTTATTATAGTAAGTGCTTAATTTTTTTTATAGTATAATACTCACATGAATAAATTAATTAACTTGACTAAATTATAACCCATGCTCAAGTCATGTTAGCTCAAACAGAATAAGTGGTTACAGTTGGGAAAAAAAAAAAGAATAAGTGGTTACACGTGTTGCGAGATAAGCATGTGACACATCCCATCAATACCCCTCTGAAATTACTTTCCCAGTTCTACGTAGTTGCTTATTATAGATGTTAATAATATGGGCGGTCCATGCTAATACGTCTAGTAAGTAAGGTAAAAAAAATTAGATCGGTAATAAGTCGGTCACGATATAAGTTCATGGTTTAAAAAGTTTAATTGGGTCAAATTGGGGTTGAACTGGCCATATTAAAATATTATAATTTAATTGATAATAATAAAATAATACTATATATGCATGAAAATTAAAGAAACATATAAGTATAATTTATAATAATAAAATAGGTGATAATATATTGATATATTTTTGAAATTTCATAAATAAATGGGTACTTGTTATAAAATTAGAAACAACAATAAGAATAGAAAGTATTAGAAGATGAGAATAAATAACAAGATAATATAATGAGAGGGAAGAGAATATTATATCTTATTAACTTTGTTTCATTGGTGTGCAAATAACTTATGCATTGCCTCTATTTATAGGACTCTTTACATTGAAGTCTAACACAAGAGTTACAAGCACATAAAGAACGGAATTAATAAGAAGATAATGGTACAACTAAAAGTTATAGGGAATATGTACTCAAATGGTCATGACTTCAATTTGGGAGTTATAGAATGCAACGCCAATTGCTATGTGATAGATTGCATAGAGTCCTGAACATTCACACAATTGCATATTGTTTGTAACATTTCCCCTTGGATGTTCATAAACAAATATTGTGTCTCATTAAAATCTTACTAGGAAAAATCCAATGGGACAAAAAACTTAGTGAAGGAAAGAGAGTACACAATACATATTAAAGCTGCCTCATTGAAAACTTTATCAAGAAAACCCAGTGGGACTAACCTTGATTAAGGAAAAGAGCACAACATGATGTCTACTCCCCTTCATGGTAACATTGTATTTACTCCGTTTCATAGCAAAATCAATTTTACTCCCCTTGATCACAACAACACTTCTAATGCATTTTCAAACAATTTTTCCCCTTTTAGCCACCAAGTTGTGAGCGATACATTGTCACCAAATGTTTTGTTGAAATGTATTGCTCTAACACATCTTTATGATATGTTAAAAAAAATCATTATGTCACCTTCTTATATATACCTACAAGAACTAAACTTTACAAATAGAATCATAATAAATACAATATTAACATAAATATTCTTGTCAAATATAATGAACTTATCAACTATTAAATTCAATATATGTTTTTAAGTAAAAATCATCATA
>JBAGKO010170642.1:0-18289 GCA_037177275.1 Acacia concinna | reverse complement strand
AACCGTTGATTCATTCGTTAGACTCTGAAATGTAGCCGTTGTCATTCACCATGCTTCTGGTCAGAGTTTGTTGAAGAATCCCTTCTTGGCTATAATTATGTCCATTGAGGTTGTAGAAGAAGAGGAAAGGAGACTTTATCCATTTCGGGTAACTAGCATTAAATGCTTCTAACAGATTTCTCTTTATTGATTTTGTTCTTCAAACTTCCCAGATGATTCACAACCTGTTCTTTGTCACTAAATAGAGTGTTAGTAAAAATTGGAATTAAGTGGGTATCAATAAAATGAATACTAGAATGATTTGAAGAATGACAATACGGTGCTCTGTTTTTCTGGAAAACAAACATTTGAAATTTACTTGAGGTTTAATGAAATCCTCGAGTATATAAGCCTATTTAATTGGTACCCTTGAGGAGCAAGGTCTTTCCTCAAGGCTGATGTTTCAGAAGTAGAGTTCATGTTAGGCTTATACCCTTGAGGTTGATTTCATTCCTTGAGGTTTCGTGAACTTTAAATACGTAGCAGAGCATAAGATAATAAAACAAACCATTCTTGAGTGTAGAAAGTTTACTTGACAAACTTTACCAGAAGTGCACTACCAGGTTTAGAGCTAGCTTGGGAGGGAACCATTTTTAACACGCATCCTCGAGGGCGTCATATTTACTCGAGGTTTCCCTCTACTGGTCAGGTTAGCCAGGTTTGACTTACCTTGGCCAGGTTTGACTCAGCCTGCCCAGGTTTGTCTTGCAAATGGGCCAGGTTGCTCATTTCCTCGAGAGAACATCCTTTTCCTCGAGGGTACCTCGTACTGGCCAGGTTTGACTTTCATGGGGCCAGGTTTGACTTTACTGGCTAGGTTTACCTTCGGCCTTGCAAGTGTTTATTTTACCTGGTTTCCTCGAGGACATACTTATTTCCTCGAGGATCTCTCATATTGGCCAGGTAGGCCAGGTTTGACTTTGCTGGGGCCAGGTTTGACTTTACTGGCCAGGTTCTCCTTTTGCCTTACAAGTGTCCATTTTACCTGGTTTCCTCGAGGACATACTCATTTCCTCGAGGATTCCTCATACTGGCTAGGTAGGCCAGGTTTGACTTTGCTGGGCCAGGTTTGTCTTTACTGGCCAGGTTTGCTTTTTGCCTTGCATGTTGGTCACTTAGGCTTACCAGTCCCCGAGTCCTCGAGGGTATTTACCTTTCCTCGAGGATACCTCAACATCTTGCCTTACTACCAGGTTTTTTTCACAACCTGGCTGTTGTAGCCAGGAACCTGGCCTTCGTGCATAAGTTCAATTTCCTCGAGGGTGAACCTCTTCCTCGAGGTCACGATGCAGCCTAGGTTTCTGTTAAGTTCAAACTGATTTTCCTAAGTGGATATTTCTCAAGTATAATCACTTCAGTAATTTCCCTTAGTTTCCCATAACTAAAAATATTCTTTTACAAATCTTCCTAAGTTTGGTAATCATCAAAACATAGGATCTAACATTTGTAACATTCCAAAAATTTTTAAGGCCTAGATAGAGAATTTTAGGTAGATCGAGGGTTGTACCATGATATTTTTCAAGCCTAGATGAGGCATTTGAGATGAATAAAAGGCCATAATTAGGAGAGGAGAAAGAGATCTCCTGACTTTTGAAGTGAAGTATGGGGAAGGACCTATGTGCAAAGAGTAAAAATTCGGCAAAGGTAAAGGCTGGATTTTGGACAAGTCCAAAAGCCCCGAAAATTCCCGTAAAATCCCAAAAATTATTTTAGAGCATCCAGAATATCATGGACCAGTCAGAATGATTTTTAGAGGCCATATGAAATTTTGTAATTTTATGAATATTTTATTAATTTTTGGGCGGAACGGGTTTTTGGCCAAAAATTAATTATAGCAGATATTTAGAGGCCTTGTTGTTCTGGAATGGGATTGGAAAAAATTAGTATAATATTTTAGAGGAATGATAAATTTTTTTGGAGGTTGAGAAGAAGTTCAGAGGAATTATTGAAAATTGTTGAATATCGGTTTATCGCTAGTATAAGAGACTTTTTTAGAGAAAATTTATTTCCAGGAGTTCCAGATATTGAAAAATTCTGAATTTTTTATGGTAGCTGTCTAGACTACTTTTAGATTTTTGGGTAAATTTTGGGAATTGTTTGATGTAAAATGGATTTTCTAAAATTTTTGGATTAAATAAGGCGATACAGGAGAAGTTATGATGATATACTGAGTTAGGTGGGCCCCACAGGACCCACAAAGCCATCCACCTACTTTGGCTTAAAGGAAAAGGAAAAGCCAAGAAAAGCCAAGAGAACTCCAGAAAGGGATAAGGTGGCACAAAAGTCAAATGAGGTGGAATATTTTAATATTTTCCTCATATTTTTCATAATTCCAAGGATGCCCTTCCTTATGTCTATAAATAAGAGGCAAACCGCCCTTAGGCGCATAGAAGGAACACTTGGGGAGGTTCTGGCCGACTGGAAACTCGACCTTCAAGCTTAGAATTTTAAGGAGATTCAAGCTACACCAACCAAGCAATCAATCAAGGTATGTTCTAGCCTCTATTTCCTTTCATTCTCCTCCTCTTTTCCATGGTTCTGAGGGCATTTTTAAGGGGAAAATGCTGTCCATGGATTCTATCAAGCAAGGGGAGGGACAATTTGGGGTTGCATGAGGTTTATAAGGTCTAGAAAAGGCTAGAGGTTGGTGTATAGGCTTGATTTAGGTTGAGTTCTTCCCTTGAGAGAAAGTTAGGGTTTTCGGCTAAGACCCCTGGGGTGAGTTGTGGTTTGATTTTCATTGGTTTGATGGTTCCAATGTGTTCAGAGCAGTGTTTCACCTAAGAAAAGGCTGAAAGAACACGTGTGGAACGCCGAACCGATGAAATCACCAAGGACCCCAAGAAGGGAGAAGGGTAGGGGAGTTTTATTTTGATGAAATGGATATCATAAATGGATTTAGAGGCAGAAATTGTGTAGGATTAGCCTCTACAATCAGTTAAAGGATAAGGGTAGTTCTGAACCCAGATATAAGAGAAAAGGGGTTCTAGGCTAGTAACAATAGCATACATTGATGCAGTAATGTTGTGTTATGTCCAGACATTGCAAAGGAGTTACTCAGTGTCCCAGGAAGCAAAGAAAGACATCTACATTAGCTCGGATAACTGGTAGCTAAAACTTCTAACTTTAACTCCTATATGTTTTGCTTGTCTGCTTTGTACTGTTGCTTGTTCTACTATGTTGTGGTTGAGTAGGCGTGTATGAGATGTATGACTCTATGTTTATATGCCTTAGCTATGTGATAGAGATAGAGTCATGTGCATGCTCCCTATACATAATGAGTGCCGAGAGAGAGGGCATTAAAAGAGTAAGTATGAGCATGACATATTGCATGACTTGCATTGCATGATTTATTACTAGTTAGTGTTCTGCTACTAAGGTTTCCCTAGAAACCTTACCATTTCCACAATGCAGGTAAAGGTACCTCAGGAAGCAAGGATAAGAGATAGGAGAGAGTGTGTGTATTTTGCTTCCCTGTATTGATTTTTGGATGACTGTATAATGTATGTATTGGATATTGGACATCTGGATTATGTATATATGCTACTGTTATTGATGATGTAATGATGAGGAAATGCCTTTACCTTAGTCATCGTGCTGTTCGTGTGACGTCAGAATCATGAGAAAAGGGAAAATGGCATAGCAATGTAATATAGTTAGGTTGGCACTATATTTTTGGCTATTTTGAGCTTAAAATTGGGATGGCTATGTTTTGAGCCAATGACTGAATCTAACCACGAGCCTTTGCATGCTAATAGAGGGTTTTTTAGCTACAAATGGAGTGGTAGATCATGTCATTTGGAGTTTTGTAGCAAAAGTTATGCCTTCCCAAAGTTGGGCCAAAAATCATGGAAAATAGAAAAATGGCCAAATGAATAGTGCCAAATTGACCATATGAACAGTGCAACTTTGAAGAGTTGTGCATGTGCGATGCTATGCTAATAAGATATGAGATTATTTTCCCTTAAAGAGGATGGAAAGAGCTTTCAAATGAGCTTGAAATCACGTTTTTCTGATTTTTCTAGAATTAGTTATGATTTTCCAAAGTTAGTCGAAATTAAGGGCCGGGTGAATAGTAACCCGAGAAAAGGAAAAATTTTCCCTTATTTTCCCAACTTGAAGTCATAACTAGTGATTCCAATAGCTCTAATATGGTAAGGTAAAGGCTATGAAAGAAAGGTGTGATAGATCCAATTGGGCAGCACTTCCCCTTTGGAAAGGCCTTAAGACTATGGAAAAAGAAAGGAATTTAAAAGAAGCATCAGTCCAAAACCTTACCCGGAGGAAGACTAAATTGGTGCCGCTCGAACTTCCTTCGGACTGTTCACACTTTGAGAATGTCAAAACTTCTTTAGAGAAGGAAGGGGAGCACATTTTGGAGAGGAGGAAGGGGAGTATTTATAGTTTGAGATTTTGGGTCATTAAGTGTAATTATTTGGGTCTTTAGGAGTAATTTTCCCATAAACTTTTAGATGCACCTTCTCCCCTTGACATGTGTCCTTTCTAGAAACTCTTTTCTTAGCCCCCAAGTAGAAAAAGAATGTGCCACCTCATTTGTAGGTCCCAGGGAGTTCTCCTGACTCAATTTCTACCAACAATTTCCTCCATATCAACTAAAATTCTAGGAAAATTCTAGAAAATGAAATAATCATTCAAAAATTTCCAAAATTTACTCAAAATTCTATAAATTTATCGGAAGGATAAATAAAAAATTTTAAGACTTTTGGACATCTAGAACTCCTAAAATAAATTTTCCTCTAAAAAGTCCATTATACCGGCAATTAGATGATTTCAACAATTTTTGCTTATACCTCTAGACTTCTTTTTAGCCTCCAAATTATTATATAAATCCACCAAAATAATATACTATTTTTTTCTAATCCCAATTCAAAACATTGATGTCCCTGTATATCTGATATAGTCAATTTCTTACCAAAACCCCTGTCCGGCCAAAATTTATTAAAATATTTAGAAATTCACTAAAAATTCTCATACCTCCAAAAATCATTATAATCATTTTGTACTATTCTGGACACCCTGTAATATTTATTGGGATTTTATGGGAATTTTTGGGGTTTTAAGACCTGACCGCATTTTGATTTGAAAGTTTGCAAAATTTTTCCTCTTTGCACATAGATTATTCCCTGGATTTCACTTCAATTGTTGTGAGATATCTTAGTCCTCTATATACTAGGGCCCTTTATTCATCTTGAATACCTCATATAGGGCTTCAAAAATATTAGGATGTTATACATTCATTGGGTGCAAAACTACCCATAATCATTATAAAAAGGTACGAAAATACCAATGATGTTAGTTAGGCTAAACATCCATTTGTTTCAACTTGTGGTCCCTATAATTTTGTACACATGGTGGCCACCATGTCCCTCTTGACCAGCCTTTGACCTAACTAAGTTGACTAGGATAATGAATTGGACTTGGAAGGTGAGGTAGATTAAAGTCTTGGTTCCTAGTCCATTAACTTATGAAACTAACCCATACCATTACATTTATTCCAAACAGAGACTTCTTAGGAGAGAAGGAGATATATATATATATATATATATGAGAAGCTTGAATAATGTATCTGAAAAGCTGAATAACTAACCTCAATAAAGCTCAATATTTCACATATTATAATGTTCAAATTAATGAAAAAACATAATTCTAGATTTCCAGCAATAGCTAATATCAAGAGACAAGGGTCCATATTCTCAGCAATGGGCAAATTGAATTTCCAAAAGAATGACAAGCTGAGACTAACGATCATATTTTTATCAACTATATAAAGGACCATCTATAAGCTTCAAAATAATCAATCATCAATGAATCATCATATGTGTTAAGCTTAGAGAAGCCTTTTTGAGTTTTCATACATGTTCTTTAGTGTTCATATAATCTACTTTGAGAGAGAGTCCTTATGAAATTTCTTATTTTGAGAAAGCAATTCAAGATTGTGGAATCTTAAGTAAGGGTAATTTGATTACAAGCTGTAAGGGGGAGTGAAGTTTCTTTGTATATGTCAATTTGGATTGTACTAAGGTGCCAAGAACAATTAAGCTTGGATCATAGTGAAATTATCATAAGGATTCTGGAGACTAACCATAGGTCAAGTGGATTAGATCGAACCATTATAACTGCCTGGTGTTATTAGTTATATTTTTCTTATCATTTATTTTAATTATTCTCCCGATATTTATTCATAGATTTAAAAATTATATACTCACCCAATTCACCCCTCCCCTTTTGGGTAATAAAGTCTGCATCACTTTGCACTTGTTATGTTCAATGGTATGTTGTTTGTGAGTATTTTGTGAAAAAATTATCAAAATGAAAATGGTATATTTATATTGATTAGATATTTCAATGGGTATTTTGAAATGTTTATTGATATTGAGAAAATTATTACAATGTTAATGAGTATTTTGATAAAAATTGCCTTGTGAAACCTTATGTTTTGAATTGTGAAATATATATATCTATATATATATAATGAGTTTATAATTGAGATATTATAACATGTATATGTAAATGATTTATAAGCATGATATAAATGTGAAAATCTTGAAAAATTTACATTAAGCTATTTATAGATAAATATTGTGATGGTTGGATTTATATGAAATGTAGTTTGTTCAACCATATGGTACAACCTCCATTGGTTCACAATGAATGGCTTACTATTGTCTCACTAGTGTAATGAGGGACCGCCCCATTGGTTTAATGAGGGGAAAAGACCCATAGTCTAGGCATACACTCTACAGGTTTTTGTTAGTCCTCATCACATGACCAGTAAGCTTTTGAGTGACCAATAACATGGATAGTAACTTAGCTTATGGGTAGTAGTAAAAAATAAGGCGGTTTGGTTGAATTTAATGGGAGGCAACTTAGGGAATTGTGATATAGAAATAGCGATACAAATTTTGTGACATGGAAATTGTGATATATAAATTGTGATAAATAATATGTGATAGAAAACTGTAATATAGAAATTCATATATGAAATTTGTGATTTGGAAGTTTTTGAATTATATATCTAATACTTTATCATATAAATTGTTGCACTTAACACCTCAGAAGTATATATTACTATGTGATAGTTCTCATATAGGTCCATCAGGGAAGGCTTTAGAGTCTTGAACTAATACTACTAATTGTAATGATTCCATCCCTTTTTGTGTTTGAGTTGAATAGTTGTATATTTCCATATTGCCACGATAAGACTCATTCTACATACTTTGATTTATTTGAAATTGGTTGTAATAACTAAATATTTTTGACTACTTGTCGTTGGATTTCATTTTAATAGAAGGCTAGAGGCCTCTCAGTATTTATAAGTGTTTTAAAAAATAGTGGATCCTCTTATCTGAATTTGAGATGCTAATAGGTTTTACTATTGCAATGGGGATTTATGTGAATACCTATAATAGGCTTGATGATAACTTTTTTTTCAATTTTGAGAAATCCAAAGCTCAATTGTGTGATTCAATTACTGTCAAGAGATTTTGTTCTTTTAAACATGATAGTCCTTTAGAAAATCAAGTTTTAAACTTCCCTATCATGGTTCACATGTTTTAATAATCAATACTATTTCAATGCTATGATAGTGTTTGGATGACTGATTTGGTTAAATATTGTTAATAATTGTTTTAAAGAAAGAATAAATGTCAAAGACCTTGCCTTCATCACATCCACACTCTTCAGTTAGCTTAAAAGTGTCCTTCCCAAAAGTTTGTGATGCATATCTTTCTCAAAAAACTTGATTTCCATCCCTCATGGAATTTTCTATAGCTTCCATCTACTCTGCAAATAGATATCTCACTAAGTCGTCAAATTCAACATTGTCCATATTGACAAAAAAATCCTAAAAATCACGTATGTTGGTGGAGGACTATATCATAATGTTGAACGACTTAAGTGATGCCTTTTATTCATATTTAAAGGAGTGTTACCATCATCGCCATTGGCTCTATCACTTCCATAAAGAGCTTACATATTTTCATAATTGGGTAGCTATGTATTTCTCAAAATAGCAACTCATAGTTTTACTTGAAAAGCATATTTTATACACAATAAAAAGTAAGCATATACTTATCAATATCATAGTATCAAGGAAGAAAGGTTTATTTAACTCACCTCAATCAGCTGATCCCAAACTTGATCCTCAACTTCTCATGTACTAGCAAATGATTTCCATGCAAATCCACTCATGCCCCTTGTTAAGATGTCATAAATTTTAATCAATTTCTTCTTTAAGGTCTTCCAACAATTTTTTACCTTCTCCTTATAACCTTAAATCCAAACACAGTCAAATATTTGATTATGTTCTTGTAAGCAATACTTGTAAAAGTTCCATTCACTTGTTACCCATATCAAGTTTATGCGTAAATGCTTAAATAAAGGCATCATCCATCTTGTAACTCAAATCTGACTCTTTTTTCTAGTTGCAGCATTTGCATCATGTTTCTTTTTTTGAAGCCATGCTTATAATATTTAAGCCCATATAACATCATCAACAATAAAGAAACATTATACAAAAATTACAAACTAATGAATGAATTGTATTTGAAATAATGATTATGTACAAACACAAAAACCATTCACAGAATTTGATCAATGATTTAATCTTATACAGTCTCAATGATATATCATTACAATAATATTTAGGGTTAATATGCAAAAATACCCATGAACTTTTACCAAAAGTGTAACACCTTACCTCTGAGCCATTTATCTTAACGTATTATGGCCTTTTGAACAAATGGTTATGACTTTGAGTTGGGAAAACAAGGGTTGACAATTTCTTTTTCTCGAGTTACTATCCATCTTGCCCTTATTTTTTTATCAACTTTGAAAAATCATAACTAATTCCAGAAAACTCAAAATGAAGTAGTTCCAAAGTTTCATCCTCTCAAAGTTGCATTGTTAACTATTGCTATAAAATTCCAAACGACATGATCTACCACTCCATTTGTGGCTAAAAATACCCTCTATTAACATGTAAAGGCTCATGGATAGATTCATCCTTTTGCTTAAACCATAGCCATCCCAATTTCTTAGCTCATTAGGCCAAAAATCATGCATCAAGTAACCATAAAGTGCAACCATCTCCTCTCATCTCATACATGCCATGTTACATCATAATAAACTTTAACATATCATCATACCATTATCATTTACATTGTGGCATATAACTTATCATAACATAATCTCTGCAATATCATTTACCATCACACCTTACTTTTATTACATTCATCTTACCATACTCAGGCCCTTGAAACCATTATTTATGATTATAAATTGGGAAAACAGGGGATAAATTTTTCACTTTCTCAAGTTACTATTTATCCACCCCTTAATTTCAACCAACTTTGAAAAATCATAGCTAATTCTAGAAAAATCGAAATGATATGGTTCCAAGTTCGTTGGTAAGCTCTTTCCTTCCTCTCTAAGGGAAAAATAATTTCATACACTGACTACATGGCATCACACATGCGCAAGCCCTCAAGGAAGCATTATTCATATGGTAAAAATGGCACTATTCATTTGGTTATTTTTCCATTTCCATGATTTTTGGCCTAACTTTGGGAAGACATAACTTTCTCTACAAAACTCCAAATGACATGTTCTACCACTCCATTTGTAGTTAAAAATACCCTCTACTAGCATGCAAACGCTCGTGGTCAGACCCAGTCATTTGCTAAAAATATAACCAACCCAAATTTAAGTTTAAAATAGCCAAAAACCAAGTGCCAGAATACCATAATCACATCACCATATCAATTTCCCTTTTTCTCACACCGTTCATGCAACTCGGATAGCATAACGGCAATATGAAAGCATATCCTCATATCTACATCATGAAACAGTAGTATACTATACTTGTTCAGAATCCAGTATCATAACATATACACATATACAGTCATCCAGAAATAGAACAGGAGACAAATTAAACATGCTCATTCTTTCTCTTTTCCTCACCTCCTGAAGTTCCTTCACCTATATTGTGGAGAGGGTAAGGTTTTTGGAGAAACCTTAGTAGCAGTACAGTAACCAGTAACAATATAATGCAATGCAAGTCATTCAATATACAATGCTTGTAACTACTCATACAGCGCCCTCTCTCTCAGCACTCACCGTGTATAGAGAGCATGCATATGACTCTACCTCTATCATATAGACAAAGCATATAAACAGGGAGTCATACATCTCACACATCTCATACATGCTTGCTTAACCACAACATAGTAAAACAAGCAATAGCACAAAGCAGACAAGCAAAGCAATTATAAGTTTAAGTTAGAAGTTCTAGCTACCAGTTACTTCTGGACAATGCAAGTGCTTTCCTTTGCTTCTAGTGATACTGGGAGACTCCTCTAATACACCTAAACATAACACAATGTCAAGACATCAATGTATACTACTATTACTAGACCGAAGACCCTTCCTCCTTACATAAAGGGTCCAGAATACACTTGTCCTTTAACCAATTTTAAAGGCCAATCCTACACAATTTTTGCCTCTGAATCCATTCATAATATTCATTTTATTAAAATCACACTCCTCCCCATCAAACCCCTCTTGGCCGAACACCCCTTCTTTTAGGGGTTCTTAGTGATTTCATCTGTTCGGTGTTTCACATGTGTTCTTTCATCATTTTCTCAAGCAAAATAATGTTTTGAACACAATGCAACCATCAAACCAATGCAAATCAAACTATAACACCACCCTAGGAGCTTGACCGAAACATACCCAATATGCACAAAGCAAGAACTCATCCTAAATCAAGCTCACACACCATATTCTAGCTTTTTCCAACTCTTTAGAACGTCAAACAACATAAATTCCTTCCTCTTTTATGTTAGTTGAAACTATGGACAGCATTTCCCCCTTGGAAATGCCTCTAAAACCATAGAGAAGAGGAGGAAAATGAAAGGAGATATAAGCTAGAACATACCTCAATCGAAGGATTGATTGGTGTAGCTTGATTCGCCTTTAAATTCTGAGAAGGAAGGTTGAGTTTCCAGTTGGCCAGAGCTTCCCTAAGGTTTCCAAAACTCTGCCAAATGAAGGGGGTCCTATTTTTAGAGTTTCCAAAGGTTTAGGGTGACATTATCTCTTATGTCATGCTTATGTCATCCTTGGAAATTTTGTATGTGTTCACACTTAGCCTCCTTTCTTGTGTTGACATGTTCATTTTCTAGAGATATCTTGGACATTTGTCCCCTCTTTAGAACAAGCTTGGACTTTCTCCTTTCTTCCAATTTCAAAGAAGTCGTATGTTCACACTAAGATGTCTCCTTACAATGACATGTGTTCCCTTCTAGTGAATTCTTGATTTTTCTCCATTCTTCTGCCCTTTTCTAGCTGAATTTCATGCCCCCTTTAGCCCATAAGGAGTTGGGCCCATCCAAGCCCAATTTCTTCGGCAACTTCCTCCGTGCTGTCTAAAATAATATGAAAATTCTAGAATTATTGAAAAATTCGAAAAATTGGACCAAAAATCTCTAAATATCACAAGAGACCACCATAAAAATTTCAGAATTTTTTGACGTTTGGAATTCCCATAATTAATTTTTCTCTAAAGAAGTCCTTCATACCGGCGATAAATCGATTTCAACAATTTTTAATAATTCCGCTGGACTTCCTCTTGACCTCCAATAATTTTTATACTTCCTCTAAAATATTATACTATTTTTTCCCAAATCTAGTTCAGAACAAAGAGGCCTCTAAATATATGATATAATTAATTTGTGGCAAAAAACCCAGACTAGCCAAAAATTAATAAAATATTCATAAATTTACCAAAAAATCATTCTGACTATTCCATACTGTTCTAGATGCTCTAAAATATTTTTTTGGATTTTATGGGAATTTTCGGGGCATTCGAACCTATCCAAAATTCAGCCTTTAATTTCCATATTGTTTACTTTTTGCACATAGGTCATTCCCAAATCTCACTTCAATAGTTGTGAGATTTCTCAGTATTCTATAGACTAAGGCCTTCTATCCATCCCAAATACCTCATCTAGACCTCAAAAAATATTAGGGTACAACCATCAGTCTACCCTAAAATACCATATCTGGGCCTACAAATTTTTGGGATGTTACATTTACAATGATAAAAAATAACACAAGAAGCATAGCGTAATCATGCTAAATTCCTTTCCTTGCTCATGCCTTCACCTACATTGTAAGGAGGGTATGATTTCTGGAGAAATCTTAGTATCAGAATCAATCAACAACAATAACATTATAATGCAATGCATGTTCAATCAACAACCATAACATTACAATACAATGCATGTCATGCTACATGTTATGTTTTCTCTCATAGTGCCCTCTCTCCGCACATCTGTGTATAGGGAGCATGCATAGGACTCAACCTCAACCCATAGCCAAGGAAAATATGAAGGAGTCATACATTTTATCTCATAACATTACATGCTAGCCCAACCACAACACAGTAAACATAGCACACACATACAGCAAACAAGCAAAGCAAAATAGAGTCAAGGCCGAAGATTCTATGTACCCCTTTCTCTAGCAGTGTAGGTTCTGTCACTTAGCTTATTGTGCCTCTGCAAAGATCACCTTCAATGCCTACACATATAACAATATAAAGACATTAATGTATAACACAATGTTTTATTCCTTTACTTTTCCTTACAGTGGCCCTTGGAACCATTCACATGTCCATACATCAAAACAGAGAAACTAAAACTTTTGACACAAACAGAACAAATAAACAACTCTTTCTCAATAATAGAGGCACAAAAAGCCAGAATCCAGAGGATACATTGATCATAATGTACATAAATACATGCTAAGAAACATGAAATATAAATCTCTACGCCTAAGTCCGTTCCCTTATCCTGCCTCTTTCAGAACTTTCACTTGCATTGTGGAGAGGGTAAGGTTTCTAGAGAAACCTTAGTAGTAGAATAATAACCAGAAACCATGTAATGCAATGCATGTCATGCTATATGCAATGCTCGTACTTTACCTCTAGTGCCATCTCTCTCAGCACATACTATATACTGGGAGCCTACACGTGACTCAACCTAAACTCAAACAAAGCCAAGGCTCATGCATATAGGCTAGCACAACTAGAACACAACATACAAGCAAACAACAAACAACACAGAGTAATACAACTTAAGGGTGTAGAGATTCTTGCTACTGTATACTCCTTGCATGATGTACGGGCTCTGTGTCACTGTTTCTGGTGCTATTGGATTACTAGGACACCTATCTGTAATCCTATATAGACTACAATACAGGACATTACTGCCTACCTTTAACAGTCTACTATTGCCCTTCCCCTTTTATACCCCTTAGGGTCCTAGTTTCCCATTACCTGGACTATATCCTTCCCCCACCAGTACTCCTCGCTAGAATACCCTATA
Source organism: Acacia concinna (assembly GCA_037177275.1). Taxonomy (NCBI): domain Eukaryota; kingdom Viridiplantae; phylum Streptophyta; class Magnoliopsida; order Fabales; family Fabaceae; genus Acacia; species Acacia concinna. The sequence continues at coordinate 4,841 of JBAGKO010170642.1, read as the reverse complement.
CAGCCCACCAAGCCTAAGTCTCACCTACTAGCCCGTCCCCACTGCCTAGACCGAGACAGTTAGGCAACATCTCCCCCTTAGATTTCTTACCTTAGTTCAGGACAGTCAGACAACACTTCCCCTAAGAAATGCCACTTTAGTCTAGGATAGTCAGACAACACCTCCCTCTAGGAAATGCTATCTTGGTTTTGAAAAATTAGGCAATACTTCACCTTAGGAAGGCTCATTTTAGCCAGAATAATTGGACAGTACCTCCCCTTAGGTTCATTATCCATGCCATCCCAATTGAACATAAGCTCCCCTTAAAATAACTCTAAAACTGTTGAAAATAAAGGAATTCAAAACAGGGAGAAGACCAAACCTTGCTTATACCAAAGATCAAGCTGAGATCAGTCTAATTGCTCCTAGATTGCTTAGATTTTTAGAAGGGCAAGGGTGTGTCAAGAGAGGGGAAAATGGCGTGAAGAATGAAGAGGAGGGGGTATTTATACTTTTTTTAGAGGGGTCAAAATGTAAATATTTATTGGGTCTTTAGGTATAATTTTCCAAAACTTTTTGTGTGGTCCGATTTAAGCTCGACACGTGGCACCTCTAGAAGTCCTTTTCTTGCCCACCAAGCACACTTGGGAGGCAACCTTATGTGCATCTCATGTGGGCCCCACTAAATTTTCTTATATTTCTCCAAAATTACCTCTTTTAGCCTGAACTTCAAAAAATTCTAGAAATTTCTGTACTTGTCCAAAAATTCTCAAAATTTACTAAAAATTCTCTAAATTCCAAAATAGCTACTATAAAAATTTCAAAATTTTTGGACATCCAGGACTCTCAGAAATAATTTTTCTCCAACAAGTCCATTTCATCAACGATTTCCCGCCTTCAGAATTTTTTGCTGAAATCTCTAGACTTTTTCCTGACTTCCAACCAACTTTATAAATTCTCTAAAATAATATACTAATATTCCCTAATCATAGTCCAAAACATTGAGGTCCCTAAATACTAATAATATCATATTTTGGCCAAAAACCCGGTCCAACCAAAATTAAGAAAATATTCAAAAATTTACCAAAAATTCCCTAGACCTCCAAAAATCATTCTGACCATTTTGTAATATTCTAGGCACCCTGTACTATTTACTATGATTTTTTGAGAATTTTTAGGGCTTTCAGACCTGACCGTATTTCCTCTTGAAACTTTACAGAATTTTCCCTCTTCTAAGCACCCTGTACTATTTACTATGATTTTCCCTCTCAGAATTTTCACTTCAATTGTTGTGAGATTTCTCAGTCCTCTATAGAATAGGGCCCTCTACTCATTTGGAATGCCTCATCTAGATCTTCAAAAATATTAGGGTATGACACTTGATCTACCCAAAAAATTATGAGATGTTACATTCCTCCCCTTTAAAATAAATTTCATTGTCAAAATTTACCATTATACCTTATAAGGATAGCTCTGGGTAGCTTTTCCTCATCCTATCTCCCATTTCCCATACTGACTCTTCTTATGCAACATCTTCCCAAATCATCTTACGAGCAGAGTCATCTTCTTCCTCAGTCGTTACAAGCCATGATCCACTCTTGTCTCATCTCAAGAGACAAGTCTCTTTTATCTCTACATCATCATCCTGCAAGGGATATGATTGAATCCTCCTTTATTGGGACACCTGGAAGATATCATCATCTGGCTTATATTCAGGGATAGGGCCAGTCTGTAAGTTATTAGACCAACTCCTAAAGAGAATATGAAACTGTCCACATACTTAGGTGTCAACTTCCTCACCTTGGTGGATCGATCGACTCTTGTAGTTGGAGAAACTCTTAACACACACGGTCTCCAACCTCATACTTTAGCAACTTTTTCCTCATTATCTATGTAACTCTCTTTGCCGACTCTAGCCGTTAGGAGTCTCCATCTCACGACTCTAATATGTTCAGAGGTTTGATCCACTACCTCTAGACCATATAGACTTTTCTCAATGAGTTATGTCTAGTCTAGAAGAGACTCACTCCTCTTTTCATCTTATACCTTAACAAACCTCTTTACTTTAACTCTAGAGGTTTTCGCTAGTCTATCCTTTTCTGAGCTTTGCCTATCTATTCGACTAGCAATTTATCCCCTTTTGGATGTTTCATCTATATTTTCTTGACGACGGGATAGGTTGAGTTTTGATCCAGCCGACAATCAAGTGTCTATAGAAAAGTCAAGGGTACTCTCTCTATATATACTAGTTGACCAAACTGAGGAGACACTCTTCCTCTAACTCATTTTTAAGTCTGTACATCCCAAATGCACTTCATAATGTCCCAGACATTTAACTTTCTAGAAAGGTTCTCTAGGTGGCTCTATAACTTCCTTTAGGCATGGCCCTACCTAAACTGACTTCAGGAGAAAATTGCGCTCAATCACAAGTCTTCCCAGGATCCTCTGTGACCCTGGTAACTCAATCTCATCAAGCCACATTTCCCTCTTTAGATCCTTTAGACCTATGAATCGAGTTGAGGAATAACTTGTCTACCACTTAGAGGCCACTACATAGATCATTCCCAAGACTAACAACTGACCACTTTATTGTCTTGTGGACCTCAATCAACCTCTTTGTCTTAACTGGTTCTCATACTCATACCATTGTTTCTCACGGTCCCTTATTGACCGAAATTTATACAAGGAGAGGTCTTACATCTCTTCTTTCTACTCTACTAAGTGAAAGGAACAATCCTTCTTGCACCATTCATAGTTATTTTTCCTCTTATTGAAGTAAGATCAACTCCGCGTGCCTTGCCTCGGCTGCCTTTCCTTTCTTTCTCTTCAGAGCACAGCTCATTCTCTCTTGAGTAATGTCAACTTTGATACAGAGGATCGCCTCTTAACCTAACAGGTTATACCACAACCAAGAGCCTCTCACCTTGTCTTATACTTATCTTTAACAGTTGTATCTATCTATGGACATCTCGACCTTTTCAGCTAATAACTACATCTAACAGATAAGACCTAACCTCTTGCATGATTTAACAATTTCCTACTCTTTAATTATTAAAGATTCTACTTGCACCACTACCTTAGGCTTGCCTAGGTCATATGTGTAGCTTTCGGGACATCCTCCACTTCCACCCATAATTAATGATAACATGTTTTTTTACTTATTCCTTAAAATCTAGTAGCACCAACCATACTTCCACTACGCTACTCTAATATGCAAGTTATCAATTCTAGGGAGCGGATATTTACCCTTATTATTACTCTTTCTAATTCTCAAAAGTCTATTCACATCCTCAAGCCGCTATCTTTCTCTCTTTCAATTGATACCAGAGCACCCCTCTGGGTTTGCTAAACCTTTTTCTACCTAGCTTTTTCATCTATCCCCTAGGCTCAACCACTTCATTAGGAGCCATTCTGTAAGGAGCTTTCAAGATCAACTACGCTCTTAGTACCAGATTAATGGTAATCTCTACCTCTCTCTGGTGGCAACCCACTGATCTCATCTGGAAAGACTTCTAGATATTCCCTAGCTACTGGGATCTGGTCAATCCCTAAGTTTGCCTCTACCTGTACTGGGAAAAGTACTAAGTAGCCTTAACATCTTTTCTTTCTCTACCTGAGTCTCAGGGATGAGATTCAGCTATATATCAATGCTGGGGACAAATTTTCTAGGGGAAATACTAACGTCTTATTCTTATAATCGAGGAGTTTGGCGTTTGATAACAACCAGTTCAGACCAACAATCACATCAATGACACATAAAGGGATGCAGATCAAGTCTAGAACAATGCAACAATGCGCATACTAGACAATATAGCTAAAACAAACACTAAAGGTACGCACTCTAGCACCTATGGGAGTGGATACTTCTAGATCATACAGCAAAGTGTCAACAATGAGATCCAACCGTCCCACACATTTATGCTTTATGAATAAGTGGCTGGTGCCCAGCAACTGAGTTATAACAAGGTAGTTGCACCCTCTATTTGTACCTGGTTTACTCAAGCGTCCTACCAGTGTCTTCCTAGGTCAGGGCATAAGCTCTTCCCTACATTTGGTGTCTCAAACCATCGTCACTTTGCAGAAACTTTGGAGTGAAATGTCCCAGCTTATTGTATCTAAAGTACACATTCTGGCCTAGCATGCATGGCCTATCCCTGTGATCTCGGACTCATGTCTCATAGCTCCTCCTAGGCCTACTAGTGTCAAATCCTCTACCGCCAGACTTTTCTCTTCTCTTCCCCTTTTTGCTAGAACCACTTTTCTTCCTTTTCCTGTCATTGCTCGCGGTTCCTACAAACATCCCTACAGTCGTTTGAACAAACTGAATCATCTGCACTAGATGACTAGACAAAACATCTACTCTTAGGGTTAATTTCACGATCGATCAATGGTTAAGGCTACTCTCAGTAATATGGTAGACCTCTACTACCTCGTTGAATTTCTCCAGATATCATGAAACTACTCTTTCTCTTAGGGTTGTCTTAAGCTCCCTAACCATCTTTTCAGTAAACCACCATTCATCATTCCTATACTGTAAATATGAGAAATACCACAAAAGGGTAACATACTTGGCAAGATAGCTATCGAAGGACTCGTCCTTTGCTTGCCTTAATGTGAGGAATTCTACCTCCTTTTCATCCTTCACAGACTGGGGAAAGTACTTCTGATAGAAATTCTCTAACAACAACTCCCAGGTAACTGGGGTGTTCTGGGCCTGTAACACTATTTCAGTGTTCATCCTGTAATATCCCAATTTTTGGGAACCACATTAAATCATAATAAAATATTGAATTATGATTTTATGTGCATTTTATGGAAATTAAGGAAAATGATTAAAGATTAATGGTAATGAGAAATTCTAG
>JBAGKO010170619.1:0-18293 GCA_037177275.1 Acacia concinna | reverse complement strand
AAAACATAAATAGAAAAACAAGTACAATTATAACAACTCAAATTATAAATAAATGTAATATAACTACAGTTATAACAAAAAAATGAAAATACAAGAATGAATAAAATATATATAAAAACTACACTGAAATAATAAATATTACATATGTATCCGTCACAAATGACATTATTAACAAACGAAATGAAAGTACATTTATAACAAAAATTTCAAACAAATAATATTATAAATAAAATATTACATAAGTAAAAAAAAGTAGAATATAACAAAAATTAAAATAAAGCAAATAAAAATACAAGAATGAGTAAAATATATCAAAATGTACACTCAAATACAATACAAACTAAACAAATGGAATAAACATACTATTCTAATAAAATACAAAAGTTACAACTCACAAAGATAAAATAAATATAAATAACAAATAAATGTATTGATAAATACATTTAAAATGAAAATAAAGTAAAGAAATGAAATATGAAAACTAACCCGAGTGAAGTATATGTAAATGAATCTAGGCAGCGTCTCAAAACTATAGAAATTCTTCGAACTCGCTCTGAGAGATAAAAGTTGGTGAAACATTGAAATGAAATGGTAGGGGGCATTTATAGCTGGTGAAATTCACTGAATTTGTAGTGGTTTTCAAAAAACCACTACATAAAATGCTAAAAAATGAAAGGCACCTCGTATTCCGTGTGATGTTTGCAATGGTTTATGTAGAACCGCTACAAATTTCATGACGGTTGGACTTTTATAGTGGTTTTTGTTTAAAACTGCTACAAAATCACCGTCACAAATGTTGTGCCAGCTTGGTGCCACATGGTGCCAAGTTGCCCAAGTATTTATAGTGGTTTTTGCCCAAATGAGAACAAAACACTATGAATTAATTGTTTTTTGTCATTGATCTCCCCAGACTCATTCGCCTTTGTTCCTCAATTCCTTCAGCTTCGTCTCTGACAACTGAGAGAATGTCAACTTGTCTGGTTCACTCAGCCTGATTCTTTCACTCTATTCGAGTTGAACCTGGGGAAGAAGAAGAGGAACACAGTGATGGTTGCCTCCCCAAGTCCAGCCGTTAACCCTTGCTTCCACTTCTTTTTTTCCGCTACTCTGATTCGTGTCTCTGGTTCCATGGTGGAGATGATGAACAGTAGAAGATAAAGATTGAAACGCATGCGGTTCCTACCCCTTTTTTGTCACGCGTTATTTCCTTGCTTTAGGTTTTTCCATCAATTGCCTTTTAACTTTCAAAACGGTGTCGTCTCTCCCTTTCTATTGCCATTTAGATTAATTCATTTAAATTGATTCAATGGCAATCTTCCTCAAATGCCGACCTGATTAAAAAACAAAGAAAATGCTATAATAATAATAATAATAAAACACTCAAACTCTTTTTTTTTCTTTTTCATATTATTAAAATTTATTTAATCTTTTACCTAATCTTACCTATTTCTATTTAATCTAAAATTATAATATTTTATTTAAAATCCCCTAAATAATACACCCAATCAATATCTTAACAAAATCTCCAATAAATCCCTCTAATTTAGCATTTATGACTCTCCAAATATACCAAAATATATCTCAATTTAACTAAATATGGGGAGTCATCACTATGTTCTTTCGTAAATATTTTATAACTAAATTTTCCTTGTCTCCAAATTCACCATCATGCCACCAAAAACAACACAACCCCTATCCTTAAAAGTTCAATCATATTTTAGTATTGTTTGGCTCTAAGCATATGTAATATTTGCAGCACAAGTGAAGAGGAATGTCAAAATAACTAATTCATATATCAGTCTACCCTGGTATCATTGGCCTCTTTGAGCTCTTTGGCCCCAAGATCTATGGCCTTTCTAGCTTTAAACAAAAAGCTAATAAGCTCCCTCTCTGATTAAATTAGTGAGCCATAATGGAGCACATCCATTTTGTTACACTTTTCCTTCTTCCCCTTTTTTCCCTTCTTTCATTTTTTTATAAAGGGAAAATTGATATTTTAATCCTTATAGTTTTGACCAAGTTGTAACTTGGTCCCTATATTTTAACTCGATGCAACTCAATTCCTACAATTTTGACTCAATTTTAACTCAGTCTCTAAATTTTAACTCATTGCAACTTTATCCCTTTAGTGTTGACCATTTTATAATTTAGCCCTTATGTTTTAGAATAAAGGTTAAGGACTACATTATAAAATGGTCAAAACTAAAAGGATTGAGTTGAAATGAGTCAAATTTCAAGACCTAAGTTATAATTGAGTTAAAACTATAGGGATTAAGTTGCACCAAGTTAAAGTGTAGGGAGTCAGTTATAACTTAGTCAAAACTATAAGAATCAAAAGATTAATTATACCTTTTATAAAATATAAAATATATCATATTGAATATTCAAATATGGGCTTTTCTCCATCTTGGAAGGGTCCACAACCCAACAATTCCATGGACAAAAATTGCATACAACAACCACAAAGAACATATAGCTAGCAAGAAAAAATGTAAGCTTTCATGTATCACACAAAGAACGTACAAAAAGGCAACAAGCGCAAAAGGTATATCATATTTATACCTATGGAAGGAAGGTTTTTTTTCTAGGTCCTATAAGATGGGCTTGCATGTATCTATAACCTCCAAATGTGTTAATCTAATCCTCTATTTCAATTACACAAAGTTACATATTATATTAGATTATTTAATGCTCTTTACATGTGTACAAAAAAAAAGGTGATAGCTATAGAAAACCAATCAATGGTGCTCTTCAAATGTCTTTTTGGTTATGTTCACACTCTATGTAATTAAAAAGAATACAACTGTAATAACCAAATTAAATATGGTTTCTTTGGCACTCATCTACACTTTGTGTTATGTCTGGAGGTGTTGATTGGTTAAAATAATCACTACTTGCTTCAACTTCAATGTATTACGTAAAAACCATATGTCTAGTCATGAAAACTCATTACTATTTATAAATGAGTTATACTCAAATATTTCCAAGTCACCTTACAAATGACACACAATGTTATATAGTTAGACCTCAACACTAAGTTTCTTATTCACACAAAGTGTAATGCCTTTCATGTTACCCAGCACTTTTTTGTTTCAAAAAACTAAAACTATAATTTCATTATGTTTGTGTGTGAAGACACCCTAAGGAAGAAATTTATTTAGATACATCTTATTAGCTTAGTGTTGACTTAGTCATTACACTTTGCTTCTTCTTATTTAAGTTTTAGTCATTCTTTTGACCTAATTAATATCCTTTTTATATGCCCAAGTTTTAGATGATGATAAGATTCAGGTAAATTTGTCAATGAAAATCTAGTTAATGGCTTAGTATGAAGTTGTAATAATTAAGCTAAATAAGATTAACAAAATAATTGTTTTGTGTAGCAGATGTTTGTAGTTGTATGATTTGCCTTTAAAAGCTTGTTTAAATCAATGAAAGAGACTGGTTTGTTTATTGTTACACTAGTTCGTTTGGTATACTAATTAGATTATTTAATTTTGCTTAATTATGTTTAAGTTAATGAGGTTAAATTTAATAGTGAATGTACAAATTTACCTATGAATAATTTCACTATGAGCACTCATCAAACTTATCTATTTATGAGGGCAAAACTAGTAATAATCAATTTTTTGTTGTTGCAATTTTAACAATGATGTTATCTAGATCTAACTCTAGTCAAATTTGTTCTAAGTGGCATTAAATCTACATTTGCGAGTTCCAAACATGATATTTGATAAATTAATTGCTTCCTTATTTACAAAACATACCATCCTTCCTCCACCATTCTATTTTTCACCATTAACCTTGACCAAATCATAACCAAGTCAAACTAATTAGAGAAGGTAGGGAAAAACAAACTGGTTGGGAAGTTTGATACTGATGACATTATCAACATCTTTAAGGATGAAATGATGTAGACAAAGGGTTTCTTTTATGAGACAACCAATTTGGGAGGACGAGTACAAAGCTCTATTGAGGTTTTGCCACCACAAATTGGTGGCCTCACGATGGACGACATAGATTAACAAGAACCCAAGTATGAGGTTTTACATATGCCCATACTACAACTAGATATTAAGAGAAATTTCTATTAGTGCAAATGATGTGGTATGTGTAAGGAAGGTTATTTCTTTTTTATTTTACTTTTTATTTCATTGCTTTTCATACTCACAAGATGGTGGTTGTGGGTATTTCTCCTAGCATGATGGTGACTTTAGAGAGAGGGCAAATACTATTATTAAAGAGCTACTACATGATTTTGACAAACTCTACGATGAGAATAATATAATTAGAAGAGGAGAGCATCTATATTCATTTTAAGGTTCATAGAAAGATAAGCATAGCCTTCAATTGAGCTTTACAATATTCAGGTTTGATTTAGTATTACCAGTATAAGATGTCAAATATCAAAGGATTTGTGATTATTTATTTGAATATTGTTGAGCCTCATAGCCTTATTGAATTTGTTTTTCCAATTTTCAACTATGTATTTGCTGATGGGATCTTAATGATATGCTTCTTGCTGTTAAACTCTAATCATGTCTATGTCCTTGATATTGACTAAAGAGTATTGATTTAAACTATTATTTGGTGAACTGTTACAAACCACTAGTGTCATTTAATAATTAGACTTCTTGGCTTCTTATTCTCTTTCTTTTGGGCTCCCCCTAAGCTTAATATTGCCCTCTTTGTTTTGGTCATATCTTATGAGTTTTAGCTATTTCCTTATGCATATTAGCCATTTCCTTGATATTAGTCATTGTGCTTTCTATTTTAGTCATTTCCTACAAAAATGGTTGAACATTGTGCCATCTAAGTCCAAAAGAAGGTACATTTCATTACTTTAATTTGTGTGTGTAGTCTTAAAGGTATGTAGAACCTTTATTATTCTGTTGTCACTCCCCTGAGCTACTAATATATATAGTTGATTGATAATATGAAGTATGTATTTGGAGTAATAATTTTTTGTTTGATATGAAGCTTTGAAAACAAATAAGAAAGTTGAGAAAATGAGTTTCTTTAGGTTACTCGATGTGGGATTTAACAAACTCCTTAGTGATGTATGAATTAGTGTGATGCAATCCTATGATCGTCCAACACTGAAATTTGAAATTGGGAGAGGGTAAAATAGTTGTAGGTGGATGATGTGAAAAAGATTATCTCCATATCTCGCTTAAGGAGGGAGATTTTGGCAATAAAAGTTGGAGACAACTATCCAACTTTTTTACAATTGAAAGATGATAATTTTCAAAAGTTTTATGGTGATATATTTAAGTTGATATTATTTGGAGCAAAGGAGCATAACTTTAAAATTTTGTTTGTGCTTTACACATTAGGAACCCTTTTATGCTCGATTGCATGTCCAACCGTATGTTGGCGGTTGTTGAAATTAAGAAGGAATAACTATAACCCATTTACATATACTTAAAGCTCATTTGACAATGAATAAAAAGCATAAATAGATTACTAATGGTTTCTCCAGATCTATCGAAGTTATGTTGTATTACTCTATTCTTCACCTAGTGTGGTAAAATGTGTAGAAATATGGCAACTTGCTCATCTATAAGCATATTCTTAATAGGCTTGGGACCACCTACATCTATCAACATTAAACAAAGCACACCAAAAGTTGACCTATGCATTCCAAGTAAGTTGTAACATGCAACATCACTACTATACAACAATCTTTTTAGATAATGTCTCTTTGCAATAAAATCCATTTTGTAAGGTATAAGTTTGATTTGTCACCTCCTTAACATGATCATCATACAAACAAACAAATAAAACCTATGCATTGCCCTTCAGTCATGCTTAGCCACTAGAGCAACAAACACAAATTGGCTTTCTTTTCTTTAAATAATGCAATAACTGTGTAAACAATCAACAATAGCTAAGAAAGAATTTATTTTATTAACTAATTATTTTTCTTGCACATCCACAATGGAATATGGAAACATAGGAAAAAAATTAAACTAAAAAGGAAACATAAACTTTAATCATGGAACCTAGAGGTGTAGACATAATTTATAAGGAGAAGATTTGCCTTTTAAAAAATTCCATTGGACGAAGAGAACCAACACCAGGAAAAAGAGAAGAAAAGATGCAACAATAAAGGTAAATTTGATTATCTTCATTAATTTCCTTCATCTCTCTCTTATTTGATTATTGTTTATGAAGCATCAATAACGGTAAATTTGAGAAAGATGCAACAACAACAATAACAACAACAATAAAGCCTTAATCCTACTAGGTGGGGTCGGCTATATGGATCGCACGATGCCATTATGCTCTGTCGAAAACCATATCTTTAGATAGATTATTTACCAAAGGTTTCTATCTATAACTTTGTTAAGTGTTTGCTTCAGCCTCTCTAGCATCTCTTTATAAGGCTCCATACTACTTGATCAAGCCTCCTTACTAGTGCATCCAACAATCTTCTTTGTACATGTCCAAACCACCTCAAACAATTTTCCACCATTTTCTCTGCAATAGGAGTTACTCTAACTCGTTTGCATATGTGATCATTATGAATCTTATCTAGTTTTGTATGACCACACATCCATATAAATATTCTCATATATGCAATTCCCATGTTATACTCATGTTGTCTCTTGAACGCCCAACACTCACTACTATACATCATTGCCGATCTTATAGCAGTGCGATAGAACTTCCCTTTTTACTCTATTAGGTACCTTCTTATCACAAATAGTAGATTTTCTCCATTTACACCATCCCACTTGAATTTTATAATTAACATCTTCATCAATTTCACCATTTTGTTAAATAATTGATCATAAATATCTCAATTTTGTCACTTAGAATAACATGGCCCCCAATTTATATGCCTTATATTTAGAATAAAAATTTACTCCAAAATTAAGTTCTATATTGTGGATATGAGTAAGTATTTCAAATCTCACCTTTTCATTCATGTATTAAACTAATATCCATGCGAGTTTGCCATAATTTACTGCTTTACCCACCATTCCAGTAACTGTGCAAAAACAATCAGGGATCCTCTTTTGTACGGCATCATTTAACAAAGAGTAATTAAGGTGTAATTTTGTCTTAAAATTTTTTGCCTGAGCTACGGCTTATGAGTATCTTGAATATATATTTTTTGGATTAATTTTTGCTCCAAACGTTTTAAAAGTATAGCTACAACGCCGCTTATCGTTAGAACTGTTTATGTTAATTTTTTAATGCTTCAGGTGATTCTGTTCAATTTTTAACACTTGAAAGAGACAATTGATGTAAAAACGAAATTATGGATTCCTACAACATCTACACCAAACTTTTGTGACAAAAGTAAACCTTAACCTAGTAAGGTACAATTAAAATCAAGTATATAAATAAGGGTGAAGGTGCAAAATTACTTATGTAAATATTCTAAAAGTGCATCTAGCACCTTTTATATTTTTTTGTGCAAAAATACTCATCAACATTTAAAAATAGGACAAATATATCATCTCTGTTAACTAAACTTAACAGACGTTTTGTGAGCCCACTTTAATAATTTTTAATAACATTTTGAAGGCATATGTGCAAAAACATCCATATACAAATTCCTTAGGTGTGTCTGGCACTATTTCGTGGGTCTCACTTTAATAATTTTTTAAACATTTTGTGATTTATAACTAGATGCAAAAATAATTGGTTTGGAGGGATGTGAAGGTGTAAAAAAAAAAAGAACCCATATACAAGTTATGTGAACATAAATACCTATGATTATTATTAAAAACAGAGGATAAAAATTTCATCTATATTAATTGAGACAAACATTTGTTAATTTATACTTTATTAACCATACTTTAATAATTTTCTAAAAAACTCTCGCCCCCTCTCTTTTATGCACCCCTCTCCCTGACACCTTTTTCTCTCTCTCTATCCCCCTTCAAACAAGATTCATATTTGCACATTGGTATTGACTTTCTCTAGCCACTTATATTGTTGTCACTTTTGTGCTACCCGCTTCTTTGATTAATGAAGCTAGAAAATTAACAAATATTTTTCTTTATTAGTGGAGCTTGCATTTTTGTCCCCTTTGATTAGAAGTATTTTTGCACTCTGTTGAAAAATCAGAGAATTATTAAATCAGAGCATTTTTGTCCGCATAACATTTATATGGGGTGTTTTTGTTTTTGCACCTTCACATCCCTCCAAATCAATTATTTTTGCATCCGTATAGAAATTCAAAAATGTTTAAAAATTATTGAAATACGGCACACCAAATGTTCATTAGATTTAGTTAACGGAGCTGGCATTTTTGCCCAATTTTTAAATGTTTATAGATATTTTTACACTAAAAAATATAAAAGGTGCCGGGCGCACTTTTAGAATATTTATATAGGTAGTTTTACACCTAAACTTTATTAATAAAGCCAATGAAATAAGTGGAAACAACATTCATACGAGAATACAAACCTTCACATTAATTTTTAAGGACAATACACTTTCAAAATTGTTCAGCTGGTGGAGAAATTAAAGTTAACCAATAAAAAAAAACAATCATTAGTCGATGCAAATCCAAAAGCTATTGAAAGATCATATTTGGCAAGAGTTTGATTTGCGAAATTCCAAGGTTATAATTGAATTACTCATGCAAAATATGGGGAATTAATAGGCAGTAGTAAAATTAATTTTAGAATAATAAATAAAAAAGTCAATGTTTTTACCGAGGAAGCCAAAGTTCAGGCACAGTAAGGCGTTTTATTTCATTTTTCATGGCTCTTATACTTAAGTGTCCACAACATTCAGACAAAAAAAAAAAAAAGTGTTTACAGGAACTTCTCCACTCCTTTTACCGTCTCGTTCCCTCCACTTCTTCATCATCAATTCATCATCGTTAGATTGACTTTAAATAGTTAAGATTTAATAAAATGGCTGGAGAGAGGTGTAACACTTAATTGAAAACTCATAAGTTGATCATCATTTTATGATATAATATCTAGAATATATGTAAGTTAAGACATGGAATTGGCCAAAAAAAAGTCATGGAATAGAGAGACAAAGGCCCAGTAAGCATGATTATTAGTTAAATTATAATATAATAGACAATGTTTAAGAAAAGCCAGTTAAATCCCAAGAATGCCAAGAAAAGCTTGCACATAGTCCAAACGAAAAATAACTCAAATCTGGAAGGGCAAAACGGGAATAAAGTTTCAAAAATGTTTCTGGGTAGAATTTTTTTTGTAAAACGTTAAGTGAGTATTTTGTTTTCCACATGAAGATCTTCTAGAACTTGAATATAATTAATACTTGAATTACCTTCATATATATTTTTTATAATTAATTATGAATTTTTAAAGCTGTCAAAAACTTTGAAGTTGCCAAGTGGATAATAATATGAGAGCAGTTTTTTTTTTAAAAAAATAATTAGTTTAAATCGCTTCTAAGAACTCTTTAGTGCACTTAAAGATCAGTGATAATGTATTACTGTTAATGTTTGACTGTCATGTTAGTTGATTGAGAGGAATAGATTCCTCATCTATATAGTTAGAAGTTCGAAATAATAGACGAGGAAGTGATAAAAAAAGATATTACTACATATATGGAATATATCATAACACCCTCAAATTATTGGTGTATACCACATTGTTGTTTAAAACCAAACAAAAAGTGGATGTCTTGACAAGAACATGTGTATATTTGGATTAGCATTAAAAACAATTTTTCTAATGTGATTTACAGTAAATGAAGTAATGATATAAGATAAGTTATGTCTTGCATTGCGTGAACATAATTTTTGAATGTAAATTCAAACATACTCTAAGAAAATTTGAGTCTAGAAGTTACTAGGAGAAATCAACTTCCAACATTTTGAACATCTACAATTTTATATACACAGGAGTTTAATAGATTTTGAATTTGAATTTTACAAATTGGGCCCTAAATGCATGGTGTAATTGATTCTTGAAATTTTAAGAATATGATATAAGCTTATTTAATAAATAGATGCAAAACGATCTCTCACATATTTAAAAATTAAAAAAAAAGTATCTATATTTAGAAAATTAAATAAAGTCCAATTGGCAAACTTGCTCGCTAAGACATTCATCTTACTTGCTAGTCAAGTTAGACATCTATTATACTATATTATCTTCTTATAATCTCATATATACTATTAGATTATAAAAATAAATATTTTATGTTTAATTTTTAAACTGTGCGCCTTTTATTCGATTTGGCCCTGCCTTCTCACTTCAAACTTGAAACCACAGCCTCTTTCTCTCTCTCTTCCTTCTTTCTCTGTGAGACTCTAACTCTCCTTCCATCTCCCTAGATTACCGTCGTATTCAATAAATAGATGCAAAAAGCTCTCTTGTATGTTTAAATTTATTTTTTCAAAAAATCCATATTTGAAAAATCAAATAAAGTCTAGTTGACAAACTTGCTCCCGAAAACATTCATCTTACTTGCTAGTCAAGTTAGACATCTATTAGACTATATTAAAATAAATAGTTTAGATTTAATTTTTTACAAAATTATTACTATAAATATATAAAAATAAATTTAAATTCTTAAAATTAAATCTATACAATACATAGTAATACATGGAGAACTTAGCAACTCTTTGTTCTAAAATATTTTCAGTTCCACAATATAGAACTTTGAATTTTTTTTAAAAATAAATTAATAAATGCAGTAAGTATATATTTATCGAAAAAAAAGAAATACAACAAGTATAGTACTACTGTATTCAATAAATTAAAATTGTTAGAGTAAGTACTTTCATATCAGACACACATATATATTGCATCATAATAATTATTTTTAAATGATATTTTTCTGTTACGTATTCAAATTTTTGTAATTATAAGTATAATTTAGAAATTACTATATTTGTTAATAATGTTTTAGTTTACTGCACGTTTGAGTTTTACTCATTCTCAGTTTAGTTATAGTCATTATCTATTTAACTGTAATCACTTTCAATAATTTTAGTTTTATTGGTCTTTTATTATATTTAAGTCGTTTTTAGTGTTTTTAAAATTTGGAGGTTATTTATTTATTTATAAATTTTCTCTATTTTTTATAATATCGACTATTTCCGTATCTCGTGCCGGAGGCCATATAGCTTATCTCACAAGTTCAGTGAGCTTGTATCGCTTCCTCTCGCCGCTCCGTGTTGCTCCGCTTCCTAAGCCTCTGTCTCTCTTCTCCATCCTTCGTTACTATATATCTTGTATCTATTCACTGCTGACGCTTCTGGCAGTGACTTATTCTGAGGAGAATTAATCGGCAAACCGTCTAAAAGAAAGTAGTGGTGCGGTGCTAATGGCGGCCACCGCAGCGTCCGATGTCACCGATGGTCCTGTCCTCAGCCTCATCAACAAACGTATCCGTGCCCTTCGTAAGAAACTCAATCGTATTTTGCAGATGGAGGAGTCTATTTCCCAGGGGAAATCACTCAATAAAGAGCAAGAAGAAGTCCTCCGTTCGAAACCCGCCGTTTCAGCTCTTATCGATGAACTCGAGAAATTGCGCCAACCTCTTTCCTCCGCTGTAAAGGAAGAAGTCAATCTCATTCTTCAGAATGACCAAACCTCCCTACCTGTCCAACCGCTTGAAGAAAATCACAAGAAATCCGACGAACCAGAGTCCAAGAAAGAAGACTTGGACCACGTTGTGGTGGAAGATATTCTTACTCTGCTCTATTTTGGGTCCTTGTTCGATGTGAAGTCGCAGAATGATTTCACATCGACGATGTTGACAAGGACCCATGAGCGAGGATGTTGCTTGACCTACGATTATGTCTCCGACGACGCCACTGATCTACTCGGAGAGAAAGATTTGGATTTGCTTTCTATGCTGGGTGGTCTATTAATATCGCGGCCTGCAGATTCAAGTTTATCCCACAAAAACGCGCTGCAGAGGTGTACAGAGCACGCGAAGCTATGGCTTGCGAAGGCAGAGCAGCCCCTTGAGCCTACTGTCGATGTTACATGTGGTTTTCCGGATTTTGCTTCTTTTGTTAGTATTTTCTCTACGTTAATTTGCCTGTGTGTTGCTGACCCTAAGCTTATTCGTAGATGCCAATTTAAGGGAGAAGTTGAATAAGATCATGTCTTCAGAATACTTTACCACCACGCCTGAGATGAAAGCTCCGGTTGAAGTTGCTGCTGCTGCGGCCGGAAACTACGGTTCTTTCCACGTTCCGTTGCAGGGCACCATGGTAGCTAGCTCAGTTCCTGGGGAAGTGGAGGGTGTGATTTTTCAGTCTCAGGAAAAGGTATTATTTCTGGTTTGCAATTCTAATCTCTTAAAAGTAGAGTTAAGCTCTTGTTTATACTTAAAATTTAATTAATAATGTTGCCTTGAGCCGGTACATTGTGAATTTAACAGGGTTTTTTTTTTCTTTTGGGGGGGGGTTGATTATTGTAACTGACGAGTAGGAGAGGAATGGGAGAAGAGTATATTCTGATTTTGTTGGGTCTCTCGTTCATTATTTTGCTGCAAAATATACATATGGTATTATGGTTAGCACTAATTTATGAGGTCCACTTCCAGGAAGATAGTTTAATTCTGGCCTTGATTTTATTATTTATTTGTACAAAGCCATGAAGTTCCTTCCTAGACCAGTCATGATGGATAGCCGTGCATAGATAACAATGTCGTTTATGGAAACTGCCTTTTAATGATCTGTGAAAAGTCTGGTATTGAATCCAAAGATGGTTTTTGTGTTTTTTTTTTTTTTGGGGGGGGGGGGGGGGGGAGGAGGGAGATCCAAAGATCCCAGCGTTAATTGCTGCCACAGTAATCACTGATGCTATTTGTATAGGAGCTATAGTCATTGCCAAGTTTCAAGCGTGTTTGAGATAGTGTCAAAGTCGCTTATCGACCATAGTTATATATGCTATGGAAGAGAGTTGGTAGTGTTTAATTTCAAACAACACTCACTGATGCAGAATTAACTACACTGATAAAGTAAAACATTCAACTACATAACAAATGCAGAATTGAAGAAAACACACACAATGGTCCTGGACTTACATTTGAGAGTCGAGCACATTCTCTCTAGACCTTTCTACTATGTTCTCAACACCCTTATACAGCCTCCCACTTTGCTAACTAATACTCAACTGCCCTTCTTTCTTTCCCTCCGCTCATCGGCCCCCAACCTTTTAAACTTGGTGAATTATTGTACGCAAGTTTCGAGTTAAAGTCCTCTAATGATTGGTGAGATCAATGAGTACAGCTGTAGGGAATTTGATCCACCCAACCTGACCCGAATGATTCAGTGAACTAGGCTTGTCTTGCTCCCTGTAACAGTGGCAACTTTAGGATCTGCTAACAGAGGTAGCTACAAATGGCAAGCTAGTGTTGAAGGCAAGATGTGTTAGTCTAATTCCAAGTCAAAGTTGTAGTGATTAAAAAATGGTTCCTGCTTCTCATTTAAGCTTGCGGCATTGTTTGATAATACATCATTAGTTAAAGTCAGGGGTGGGTCTAAAGTTTATTTTAACCAGCAGCTAGAAAAGTGTGAATTGTTGGGTCTTTCCTTTTTTTCTTTCGTTTTAATTTTGGTGGTGTTGTTGTTGTTGTTTTTTTTTTTCTCTGGTAAAAGTTGCACCCTTAAGCCTACGGAATAGAATTTGCCCATCGTGTGTGGCACCCGCACTGGTTCGAGAGAACTAATGAATCTATCCACTATTGTTTTTGGGCTGTAATGGAGAGAAATAACTTTGAGTTACTAACTTGACTTTCTCTGGAAAAATATTGTTTGTAAATAAAGATGAGTCTTGTATATTTAGCACATTCTACTGTTATTAGTAGTTATCTTACTATTACAAGACCATATACTTTATTCTTAATAACAGGTTGTGGTTGATTAATTGCAGTATCTAGCATTTGGAGCTCCCTTGTTTAGTGGGGACTAGGCATACGTTGTGTACTTTAAATTATCTTAGCCTTAACAAGCTAATGTGATTAAGCATTAACCTAAATCACTACACTTTGACATCTTCAAGAACTACGATATTGTAGAACCATGATGGCTTGTGGCAATTTTGTTCAGTTTTATCCTCTCTATGAGTCCAAATGCAACTAATTGCAAACTACACTTTGACAACTTCACACCCTGTAGATGTTATTATGTGTTTTTGGCTTTCTTGCAAAATGTCTGTTCTCTTAATAATTTTTTTTGCAAGAATCACCACAAGCTTGCTCCCTAAAATGAGTTTATTTGTGTTCATTCAAAATGTCCTTTAAACATGAAGCCAAATGTAGCAAAACCTGTGTAAGTGTTTTTTTCCTCTGAAAGGGCATGTTTTTTCTTTGAGATAGAAAGCAAGAGTGGAGGAGGTAGATTGATGCTGTAGGTTGCATCTATGGTTTGCATCAATTTAAAATCATTCATTTAGTGTTCTGAAAACGTGATATGATTTCTTTAGATTTAAACTGCAGTTCCAAAACATTCAAACTAAGCACATGAAGCCTAAGTTCATTCAATTACCTCTTCAATCAGCAGGTTTGATAGAATCTAAGATAGGCAGCTTACAGAAGTTTTATGCTGGTAATTATGTACAGTAATTTGTAACTAGGATTGTGGGATTCAGGTTTTGATACCCCTTGAAAATTATAGTACCTGTACTTCTTTCTAGAGTATTAAGTGTATTTCAACATAGTTACAGGACACCTGCATTTGTGGAAGCTAGGGAAAGTGTCGTACTGCAGGACAATTGTCTCAAACGGAAAAAGAAGTTCTAAAATGTAGGAAGAAACCAATTGAACTTGATAGGTGAATTAAAAAATATAATTCAAGCATACCTGATATATATATCCTTTTAAATTTATGGGATAAACTGACAAAAAAAAAATTATGGGATAAAGAGACAAATGGCTCAGATATTCTGAACGATCTGAAATATCCCAAGCAGTTTTATAAGTACTTGTTTTACATTCTGACGCTTTCTATTATATTGCCTAAAATGTTCTCTTGTTATTTTGTTTATTTTTAATTTCTAATATCAAAATGGGAGTACAACATTACTGGGCAAAAGTCTAACACACAACAGAGTGTAACCAAAAAAATACCTCACCAGAGGGGATAGGATCATGGTATAGTGACAACCAAAGCATGGTCATGCAGAATATGACCAAGAGACTGAGGGGAGAGGGTCTACAGTGGTCACCAAGAGGTAAAGCTAAGGCAGGCCCCGGATGTTCTTTTAATTTTTACCAATACATTCTTCACCCTTTAACTGTGGCCACTGTTTGTTTGGGGTAATACAACAACAACAACAACAACAATAATAGAGCCTTTATCTGACTAGGTGGGGTCATTTATGTGTACTCTATTGAAAACCAGATTTTTAGATAGATTATTAACTAAAATGCCCCTCCTTGTAACCTCTTTGAGTGTTCACTTCGGCCTCCTCGATCTCTTTCTACAAGACTCCATATTATTTGATCAACTCTCTTTACTGGTGTACACACTTTCTTTGC
This sequence comes from Acacia concinna, assembly GCA_037177275.1. Lineage (NCBI taxonomy): Eukaryota > Viridiplantae > Streptophyta > Magnoliopsida > Fabales > Fabaceae > Acacia > Acacia concinna. Next base: position 2,843 of record JBAGKO010170619.1, on the reverse strand, counting down.
ACATGTCTAAATCACCTCAAATAATTTACTACCATTTTCTTTTTAATAGGGGCCACCTCAATTCGTTTGCATATATAATCATTATAAATGTTATTTTTTCTTGTTTGGTCACACATCCATCTTAATATTCTCAATTTGGTTATCTCCATTTTATGTTTATGTCGTCCTTTTAAAATCCAACACTTACTATCATATAGCATAATTGGTCTTATAGCAGTATCATAGAATTTTCCTTTTATTTTATTAGGTACTTTCCGATCACAAATAACAACAGTAGCTCATCTCCATTTATACTATCCAGCTTGAATTATATGATCAATTTCTCCATCAATTTTACCATCTTGTTGTATGATTGATTCCAAATATCTAAATTTTGCTACTTGGTGAGATGACTTGCCACCAAATTTAACTTCCACTTCTCTTCCCTAGTTTAACTCATCTCTTCGTTTTTCGGGCTTCTGTTTGTTCTTGCAATATGCAATCTTTCCATTTTCTTTGGGAGTTTTGTTTGTATGTCATATAGAATATTGACAACTTTCCCAGCTGTACTATTCTATGAAAGTAAACCAGCTTTTTACAGGAAATGAGTTTACTTTTTGAGTAGCTTTTGAATATAAACTGCTAGGAGACACACTCGTCAGTTGTGACTATTTACTTTGGATTATCAACATTTCATACTGGAGGAAAAAATGTATTCTGATAGCTAGTGCTTGCCGGAGTTAGCCTAATTTATATATATTTCTTCGAAAATGTTTAGTTGGTTAACAATCTGCCATCAGATCTATATTTAACTCATTGGTTACACACATTTTGTAGGATGAAGGGACAGCAGATTTTCAAGGACATGAATATGGAGATGATCAGGCTGTGCCTTATGGGGAGTTACAGAAGGTGATTACGGTTTTTCTCAGGTAGCTCTTCTTAAATTTTATGACTTGAATTTGTTACCTGATGTTGGAATTTTGGTCAGGAAGAAGTAGAAGCAGAGAATGCTTCTGAGGTTTTGTCATTTCAACTAGAACATAACATCAACCTAGACACGGGGATTGAGCATGACGAGAGAAATCACGATGCAAAGGAGCAACAGCATTTAACCCGAAGGGGTTACCCAAATCAAAGAGGCGGCCATGGTGGTGGGGGTGGTCAGAGAGGTTATTCAAATGGTGGTGGAGGTGGCGGTGGCGGTGCCTATCAAAATGGGCACAACCAATATTATGATCAGCCTGGAAATTATTATCCTAGGAACTATAACTACCAAGGAAGAGGCGGCAGAGGTGGTGGCGGTAACTCTTACAACCACTATGGATCTGGTAGTTGAGCTAATCATGTGTCAGCTGAAGTGGGATGCAGATCATGATTGTGTTCTTAGTATTTATTATTCCCCAATGTAGGCAATGGACTCTGGTCAGCCTTTCGGGCAAAACAAAGAGGTTTAAAAGAAGAAAGAAAAGAAGCTATAAATTCACCTAGCATGGAAATGATTTGAACAATTTTGTTGGCCAATTCCCTCCATTTTTGTAGTATGGTCAGATACTTGTGTTTGAAATACTGGAAGAAAATAGTTTCTATCATAGTTTTTAGACTCTGGTTTAGCACATTACGCCATTATGATATCCGATGTACATATTGTGGTTTAAATTCTAACAATGCATTGCGTCGGAGTAATTGGTTGGATCCAAATCATATCTTTAAATCGGTTATATCTCAGGATATCTGGGCTTTTTAAACTTAATTTAGCCCTGGATTTAAATTTTCTTAATTATTAATTTTTGAATATTTAAGTTATAAAATATAGATTTTTAAAAATTATCTGTATATAAGGAAGAAATAAACAATTGGGTGAACACTTATGGTATCTTTTGAGTGCTAAAAGCCTAACTGATAAATCTCCTGACAGTGTAGATGAAAAGAGTCAGGCTTCTTGAAACTTGGACCAATCTGGCCGTTAATTCACCGCAAGGTTAAATTGTTCACATGGTTGAGCCGTTTCAATGGAACGAGTTTTAGAAAACTGGACTGGTTTAGAAAATGAAAGAGCTTGAAGATGATGATGAAGAGAGTTATGAGGGTGTGATATCTAAGAAGAAATAGGAGAAAATAGAGACTACTAGTATTTTGCAACAAAAAAACTAACCTATATTTATATCTACTTCAGTTACAGCCTGTTTGGTTCGATTATATAGGATATGATTACATGTAATCCTATGCAATCAGGCTGATTACGGCGTTTGGTTGTACTTATTGTAATGTAAAAAGGATTACATATGTAATCCTGATTACATTATTTAATGTAATCACGATTATATAGCTAATACTCATTAATTAGGATGCAGGGATCCTGTAATCCAGAGAAAAGACCATATAACCATTATAACTTTTTAATTTACCATATTGCCTATAAATAAACCCTACCTATATCATCAAATCATATTGCCTCAACTCCCACGACTGCTTCTGTTGCGCGCTATCTCGCGCCATTCTTCCTCCTCTCTCACCCACCCCTTCTCTCTCTCTCTCACTCTCAAGGTCAAATTTCTTCTTCATCTCCGTTATCGCAAATTCGATCGTCTTATGGTGCCATTTCGTGTACTGATTCAGCTTCTGATTTTACATTTTCTACTTTGATTGTTTCTGTTCTTAGCCAACTATTGATTTCGCTTCTTCCCTCTAGTTTCCTTTTTTTCGATAAGTGAAAGCGACACAAACTAAATAGCTACATCAACTGCAAGAGTAGCAGATATATTTGATGATACTGATGTAAAAAATTGAAAACCCACAGCATCATGAAAAGCTTCCTTTGCTACCAAATCAGCAACTAGATTAACCTCACGCTTACACCAGGT
>JBAGKO010170473.1:0-18318 GCA_037177275.1 Acacia concinna | reverse complement strand
TTCAATTTATCTTGTTTTTATTGCATTTGCATGGCATTTAGATTACTTAGGAATCAATAAAAGGCTCCTCGAGAAGAGAGAACGATCCTAGGTTTGCCTATACGCAATCCTTGGTTTATTTTTGATTGTGGACCCCAAGGCTAACGCACAAAAAGTCTTCATCAGAGATATAGGATCACCCTATCTAGCCCTTTTGGATGACTGGAATTGATCTGTCGGTTTACCATTCCATAGCACTTAGTACGACGACAATGTGATACAAGCCATAACAATGAGCATAACTTGTCATCCAAACCCACCTCATGAAGTATATGAAGGATAAAAGGCCATTCAAGACGGTCATAAGCCTTCTCAAGTTCTACCTTCACCGCCAGCCAACCATATGTCTTTCTCATTGAGTGAACTACTTCTTGGGTAATGATAATATTATCACTACTCTGTCTTCTCGTAATAAATCTGCAATGGTGGTGACCAACAATATGGTTCATTACTCCTTTCAATCTTCTATTGATAACCTTAGAAATCACTTTATAACTGACATTATATAGCGATATTGGTTGAAAATCTTTCATGACCTTTGGGTGCTCTTGTTTTGGGATTAGAACCAAGTTTGTATGGTTTATCCTCTGTATCTTCATAGGATCTTTAAAGATTTCTTTAACCATACTACAAATAGATCCCCCACCGTGTCCCAAAATTCTTGATAGAAAAAAGCTTGAATTCCATCTGGCCCAGGTGCTTTATACGCTCCCATATCAAAAACTACATCATGGATTTCAACATTAGAGATAGAAGGAACCAACATTGTCCTTTGTTCATCTTTTAGAGGAGGAAAATTTGATGATGTCATCAATCATACCTGATTCGAAACTTCCCTTGTAAATAAGGACTTATAATAATTTTAAGCCATATTTTTTAGCCTAACTTGATCAAAAATCTAGTCTCCTTGCGGGTCTTTAAGGCCTTTCACCCTATTTCTCCTTCTTCTAATTACAGTGGTGTTGTGAAAAAATTTATTATTTTTGTCACCCCATTTTAGCCAGTTACATCTTGATTTTTAAAACCAAAGAAGTTCCTCTTGTGCCAACACTTTATTATACTCTTGCCAAAGCTCATTTTTAGCTTGAACTACGTATTGACTATCTCTTCTAGATCTTGACCTCTCCACCCTTTCAATTCTTTGAAGAATATGTTACTTTTTAGTCTATTATGTTTCCTAAGGTCATGCTATTCCAATATGTTACCTGTTTAGTGAAGCTGTGGACATTTTTGTCCTAGGTTTGATGACTCCTATTACTAACCACCATAGCTCGAAAACCTTCCTCTAACATTCAGGCCGTTTGGCATATGAAAGGTGGTTTAAATTTCTGCTTATAAATGGTAGGGTCACATTCAACAAGCACATGTTTGTGCTTAGAGCCAAACTTATAAAGATAATATGTCTTGGCCATTATAAATTTTTGAGACCAATCATTATTGTCGAAACACCAATCAATTTTTTCTTTGATAAGGTTTTTTTCCCAAGTAGATCTCTCCCCCACCATGTTAATTTCGATGAGTCCAGAATTGGTGATGCAATTAGTAAAGTCATGCATGGACATATGATTAAGGCTTGAACTTTCACATTTATCCTCTGCTGACATGTAAACGTTAAAATCACCTATTCCTAATCAAGGTTCAGATATAGCAGATTTCAACTGAATTAATTCCCTCCACAATTCTCTTCTCTTATGGTAACATGGTTCTGCATAAATACATGATATCAGGAAAGACATATTTTCATTTATTTTGGCAATTTTTAGGTGCAAAAGTTGGGTGCTTGAGGATACATATTGAACCAATAATTCACTGTTATTCCAAAAAAACCCATATACCCCCAATATATCCAGTCGCCTTAACTTTGATCTAAGAACTAAACCCCATTTTTGAGACAATGCGTTCAGCCTAGGCACCACTCACATGAGGTTCTAATAAAATTAATAAATTGACATCTCACGCTTTAAGAAGGTATTTCACACATCCAAGGAAAGTTCCTGACAATTCCAAGCAACAATAATCATAAGTAATTATCCAAAAAAGAAGGATTTGATTATACTTTTATAGAAGATCCAAGGCTTCCCACGGCCTCCTCCATATGCATGTTGTAACATCCTGAAATTTTTATAGGCCGAAAAAAAGACATTTTAGGCTAAAATAGTGTTTTTTTGGTAGATCGAGTGTTGTACTCTAATATTTTTCAAGGCCTAGATGAGGTATTTCGGATGGACAGAGTGCCTTAATATGTAGAGGACTAAGAGATCTCACAACATTAGTAGTGATATCCGGAGAAGGACCTATGTGCAAAAAGGAAAAGTTTCGTAAAATTTTAGGTCAAAATGTGGACAGGTCTGAGGTCCCTGAAAACTCCCATAATAGTCCCGCTCATAGTATATGGCATCCAGAACAATATAGAGTGATCAAAATAATTTTTGGAGGTTTGAGGAAAATTTACGGGATCTACAAATATTTTGGTCGAACCAGGTCCTTTATAGTAGATATTTAGATACCTCAATGTTCTAAAGAGGGACTTGGAAAAATTAGTATTTTATTTTGAAAGATTTATAAATTTGGTTGGAGGCTTGAAAAAAGTCCAGAGATATCAGCTGAAATTGGCTAATTGTCAAAAAATGGACTTTTTGATAAATTTATTCTGGGATTTCTAGATGTCCAAAAATTATGAAATTTTAATGGTAGCCTTCTGGAGATTTTAGAGAATTTTGGTGAATCTTTTGAAATTTTTGGACAACCACAAAATTCTCTAGAATTTGAGCCAATACGGGTGAATTTATCGGTATAAAATGAGTCAGGGGGCCCATGTGGGAAGAGCAAGCCAAGGACACCCTAGAAAGGATACATGTCAAGGGAAGAAAGGGCCACATATTGAGTTTAGGGAAAATTACACCTAAAAGACTCAAAAATAAATGCATTTTGATCTCTTTTGTGAATTCCTTTATTTTCCCGTAGTCATTAGAGTAGTTAGGGGGAGGTTCTATCCAATTGGACAGGCCTAGATGGTGAACCTAAGGGGAGGTTTTATCCAACTATCTAGACCAAAACAAGCCTTCTTAAGGGAAGTATTGCTCAATTGTTCCAGACCAGGATAGCTTATGCTATCCGACTGTCCTAGACTAAGATAGCATTTCCTAGGGGGAGGTGTTGTCCAATGGTCCTGAACTAAGATAGCATTTCCTATGGGGAGGTGGTGTTTGATGATCCTGGACAAAAGTAGGATTTTTAAGCGAGAGGTGCTGCCCAACTATTGGGAGGTCTAGTGGGCGCATCGAAGGAGAGATGCTACCTAACTGTCCCAGTCAAGGCAATGCAGATAGACCAGCAGTAGGTACCTAGGCTACACTGGGTGGATAGTAGAAGGATGTCGGTAGAGGATGGATATGGTACAGGCAATGCGGATAGGCCAGCAACAGGTAGCTAGGTTGCATTGGGTGGACAATAGAGGAATCCTAATAGGGGATGGATATGTTACAGGCAAGGAAGGATATAGTCCAGGTAGTAGGGAACCATGACCCTAGTGGGTACAAGAAAGGAAGGGCGATAGTATACCGATAGGGGCATACATTAACACCATTTATTGTGGTCTGTATAAGCGTTACATAGAAGTATACCAATAATCCAACGGCACCAAAAACAGTGAAACAGAGCTCGTACATTGTGTAAGGAGTATGTAGTAGCAAGAATCTCTACCCTTAACATGTATTGCTTTATGTTGTATGTTGTTTATTGTATGCTTGTATGCTGTGTTCTGATTGTGTTAGCTTATATGCATGGGAGGTATGACTCCCTGTTTATACCTTGGCTGTTTAAGTTGAGTCATGTGCAGGTTCCCGGTACATAGTATGTACTGAGAGAGAGGGCACTAGAGGTAAAGTATGAGCATTGCATATCACATGACATGCATTGCATTACATAGTTTCTGGTATGATTATGCTACTGAGGTTTCTCTAGAAACCTTACTCTTTCCATAATACAGGTGAAAGTTTCAAAAGAGGCAGGACTAGGGGACGAGCTTAGGCATAGAGATTTATACTTCTTGTTTCTTGGCATGAATTCTTGTAAAGTATGATCAGTGAAATTTCTGGATTTTGGTTTTGTACCTCTGTAAATGAGAAAAAATTTGTTTCTCCATTCTGTCAGTGTTGAAATTTTAAATTTTTCTGTTTCGATATATGGACACAACAATGGTTCCAACGGCCACAGTAAAGTACATAAAAGGTATGAAAAGGCTTAAAGAGTGGGATATTACACATGTCAATTTCCTTGTCATCATTTGGATCATACCATGTGTTTGATCCTTCAATCATCTCTTTAGCAAGAGACGAGAAATCCTGGCCTTCCTGTTGGTGACCCAAGTTAGGTGGTTTCCTCAGTGTCACTACCGTCTTATCTTCTAAGCTCTTATGATTCATAATGTTAATACATGGCATGGGTTGTTGATTTTGGCTTACACTTTGTTGTTGGTCTGTATCTTTCGTCGTTCCTTGTCCATGGGCTGATGGTTGTATCTCAATTTGCTTAATCACATATTGCTCAAAATGATTGGGCCCATTGGCTACAATGGACTCAAAAACCACTTTATGGGATCTTGATGCTTGCTTCCTTTTTAAAATGGGTGATTCTATCTTGGGCTGAGTGATGGGGTTTCTTTTTCATGCCTATAGTTTTAATGTTCCCTTTGTTTGAAACTTGATGCGTCACTAGCCTCAGGCCATTCCCTTTCTCATTGAGTTTGTCTACTTAACTGCCTCTTTTGAATTTCGTTTGGTTTTACCTTATACTATTTTTTATGTGAATTTACCTCCTTCCCTGCCTTCCTCCTCTGCAAACGCCAGCCTGCTATTACCACTTGTTTCTCCCTCCTCGTACGTCTTCCCTTTCTCTTTACTAGAGTCTTCTTCTTGTACTTGACCCTTCTTCATATCCTCCTGTCTAGCCTTTTTCCTCCACTCCTTTATAGATTCTTTATTTTTATTACTCTGCTTTAAGTCTGTTGAGGTTTCAGGGCCTACTGCTTCACCCAACACGTCAAATCTTGAGCATGTGCTCCCCTTATACACCTTCTGTTCACCTTTGCCATTACCCATTGGTTTTTTTATGGTTTTTAACCTCTTTATTAGCTTTTATCGGTCTCTGCTTAAAAGTCTTCTAAGCATTCATCCAAGTACCAAACTCCTTTTGTACATGGAATCACAGGTACACTAAATAATGGATATTTCTCTTGTACATGTGCCCGTGGTTGTGTAGGTCTTTTTGGTGTGATGTTTTCCGGCATGGCTTGCTTATATTCTGTACTTAGTGAGCATTCCTCCTCCTCATGCCCATCCGTTCCATACTTAAAAGCATATTGCTTTCAATCCCTTATACTCTACAGGACATACCTTTCTCCGTATTGCAAATCTTGACTTTAGCTTCTTGTTGAGGTCAACTTCCACACTAATACAAGCAAACTTTCCCCTTTCAATAGCAACTCCTTTATTTTCTCATTGTGCTCAAGTATTCAGGTCCACCTTCAATGCTTTCTCGATCATGTTCTGTTAACCTCATGAAATTCATGTTATTTTGGTACATTTACCTTTGATTTCTCATACTTTTTGGTGAATGCATATACATTTTGGGATACATATGTAAGAAAAATGTGCTTAGCTAACTGACATTTTGTATGAAGGAATAAAATTTGTTGATATTTTAGGCATATCTCTTAACTTGTGGCTTTTATAGATTTTATTGTGTTTATAGTATCATGATTTAAGCCATGTGTGAAGCCCTTTTAAAGCACAAATCCAAGTCTAAAGAAGTGGCAATGCAAGAAAAGATGAGAAGAGAAAATGCAACAAAGCAGTTTTGGATGCACTAAGCAGAAACTTTTTTGCCACAGCAAAAAAGACAAGCAAAGTTCTTAATTGAAGCAAAAAGTTAGATAGAAAGTTTTTGGCCAAAAATTGAATGAACTGAAATGCGCGGTTTGACAGAAGAAGCAAACTCAGGCCTATAAATAGCATCTAACTCAATCTAAACCTCACTTTTCCACTTCTAGGGAATTTTGGGGGCTTCTCTATGCTAGGGCTTGGAGGTTTCGAAGGAGAATAAAGTAGAAATTAAAGATTTAAAGAGATTCAAGCTTCCTTTTCTTGGTTTTTCTTCTCATTCTTCTTTTCTTTGCTGTCAATTTTTGCCATGCTCTGTTTTTCTAGTTTTTCCCCAATTTCTTCATGGGTTTATAAGCATTTGTAGTTAGAGCTTTGGTTCTAGGTTTATTTTGACCCTTTGTATGGATGAACTCTTGAATACTCTTCACTTTTGGTAGTTAATGATATTTATGTATTGATTTTATCCCTCTCTCAAAGCTTCTAAGTGGTTGGCCTCCATTTAGAGTAATTTGTTCACTTGGGTTGGTCTTGAGAAAGCCAACTTAGGTTTAGAACTTGGTTAAAATCATGCTTGACTTGAAGTTTATTTGATAAATGGATGGTTTATTGGTAAAATAGTGATATATTTACTAACCTTACATGGTCACATTAGGGTTGTTACTTAATGTTAATTTTTACTAATTGTATCAAGAGATTGTGCAATTTAGTGAAGATAAAAACTTAATTTTGGCTTGAGAGAGCTTTGTCAAGTGCTTTGGAAACCTAGACTAACACATATACTCATTTGTACTACCAATAGAAAGGAAGTTAATCAATTTTTATGAAGTACAAAGGGGAGAAATAATCATTGACCCTATTTTAGCCTTGAAGTTAAAGAGTCACTTGTTGATATTACTTTTTTGTTTAGTTTAGGTTTGTTTCATAGTTACCTTTCACCCTCGATATTTAAATCACTCAAATTAGGCAAAAATGTAATAATTAATACTTAATCGGGTTTTAGAATCAAGGAACAATATTTTACTTATCACTTTATTACTTGGTATGACTCGTGCACTTGTGGTACATGTTCCCCAACTCGATGAAGAATCCTTCTGAGTAGTAATATATGGGAAGAGTAGGTATATGAACCCATATCGCCACCTTTCGAACCTCATTGTAGTACGGGTTGAAGTTTGAGCTCTATCTTTGCACTTCCAAATAATGTCATTGAATGAGTCATGGTCCTTCAAAAAAACAACCTTTTAGATAGATTTTATCTTCCGTTCTAAAAATGAAGTAGTTGTTGTTGAGGTCCATCAATTAAAAATCTCTGGATTTTAGGAGCCAGGAGATTCTGTCCTTCATCACAGCCAAACTAGTATTTCTACCTAGTATGTTTAAAATCAATGAGTCCTTCCATGGACGACATAACCCTTTTAATCTTTCATCAGGCATGTTCATTACTGGCACGCTCTCCAGAAGATGTTGTTGTTCTGGTGATAGGGAATGGGCCAATTCCTCCTCTTCATGTAGCCACTCATGCATTTGGCCACCAGGGTCTTCTCCAGTTCTTGCTCCTTAGACCCCAAGAGCTTTGACATGTAAGAAACTGGGCTTTTTAAAGATTTGGTATCTCCCTTCTGTCCCCAAGATTTATTACTCTGCTCTTAATCATTAATACCCTGACTATTGGCTTTCGAAGCAACATTTTCCATATTGTCTTCCTTTAATGAGTTACTCCTAGCAATCTCATCATTATCCTCCAGTGTAGCATCCTCAACAGTCCCCTCTTGTTGCTCCATCTGCTTGATGTTCTGTCTCTTAATTTCATTTTCCTCTTTGGATTGGGACTAGATATTTGCCGAATCAATTTACCCGTCTGGTGTCCCTTTTCCGTGTACACCACTCATCTCACTCGCTCTCTACTTTCTCGCTCATGTCAGTCTAGATTAGTTAGCTTAAGTTATAAATTTCAAAAGATAAATTGGAAATTATAACAAAACGCTTATTTTCATATATGATATGCATTGAGAGGTGCAAGTTTAGTAGTAATTAATATTTTTATGGATCTTATAAATATGATATATTAGGATAAGATCTGATGGTAGGGTTAGTTTATCTTTGCTTATAAGGGGTGTTTAAATTGCTTATAAGGGGTGTTTACTCCCGACCCCTTCTAGTTGTTCTGATCGTCATTTTGCAGAAAAAAATTGTGCCGAAAAAATTCGGGGTCAGAAAAAATTATTGTTGGGATGGGGCTTTCTTCTGTCTTGCCTATCCCCTACTCACATGGTTATTAATTTAATTCATATAATACATCTAATATTTTTTAATTTTTACCTGACTATCTAATATTTTTATTTAATATATAACTAATATCTTTTTTAAATATTTATTAGTTATAGAAATAGATATTATCATATAATCTTTTATAGATAGATTTTAGTCATATAAAAAGATACTCCCTCCGGTTCTAAATATAAGACCCATTTTTGTGTCACAAAAATGGGTCTTATATTTAAGAACTAAGGGAGTATATTATATTTTGTAAGCAAGAAAAGACTATCATATAGTGAATTATATATTTAATACTAAATACTATAAATATTTAATAAAACCCTCGCAATCATATGAACAGTGTCATGTTTTTTTTTCACTCAACACTCTCTTGCCTACTCGCATAAATAATTACAATAATCGTTCTTATTTAGTTTAATTTTAATTTTTTTTATTATGTTTGCTATATGAAAAAAAATATAAGGGACATCCCGCCCTATCAGGAATGAGACAGGACATGAAATAGTTTCGTTGTCACATATTTTTGTGGGATGTGAGCTTATATATACGTAATTTATCTAATGAACTTTAGATCCTTTCATGCGTTAAATATCACCAGTGATTGTGTGAAGCCCAAAGAGATGATATTCATAGTAATCAGATATACTTATTGCCTCTTTCGCCGCACATCACTTAAACAAAAATAATTATCTACAACCATTTTGCATTATACCTGAGAAAATACTGTTGCATTAATCAGATACACTTATTGCCTCTGTTAATGGTCTCAAGAGTACTTATGTCCAAACCTATAATTCTACCCAATAAAATACTTTTGCGATTTTTCACATTAAGGGGACCATTCGTGAGTTATAATCGGACATATTATATATGAGTATATGACTGGGTACTATAACCAGCTTGCATGATATTGACATCAACTTGATCCCCATCACATTCATTGACGCAGTGAGGATGCTGAAACTTGTTTTATGGTTGTTGAAAACGATCAAATCTACACGATTCTACTTGACGTGAATTCTATCGATGATGAAGTAAGGGGGAGAATTATGTCCACTTCCTCTCTTCCTTCATTGGATGAAGACTTTGCGTGTGATGAAAGCATAAGACATTTATTTTTAAGCCTCCTCAACCTTCACTTGAGACTTTTGCTATGCAACGAAGGCTACAACAATTTTGGTTTGAAAGTGAAAATGGGGTATAAACCAACTTGTGAGGATTGCAAGAAGGTTGCTGATGTGAAGGATAGAAGCAAGATTTTCACAGTAAACTTTCTAACTTTAAACCCAAGAAGTGAGGATTGAGGGGACTAGTTATTTCAACAAATGATGAATCCATTCATAATGGTAATCGCTGGGTTATTAAGCATTCTTCGAAAAATGTTTATTAAAATATTTTAAAATGAAGAGATGTGTTTGTTGAAATGTCATATCCTTATAAATTAAGGAACTTATGTGAATAGTTGTGTAGGGAGTTATAACAGTAAAGATTAGCAAAGTTATGTCTCTTTAGTTCTTAATGACATATATAAAAGGTTATGACAAAATGTTCTTGGTAAAAAGTTGTGTTAGTCTTTAAGAGAATTCTATATACGATAAAGGTGTAACTCTTCATGGAAGAGCTGAATTAAATAATTGTTGGTTATTTAAGATATGTTGATTCATGAATAGACATATGATATTCATAAATATAACACATGGTTACGACTTTTAATAGAAGAGGTGTTACTCCAAGAGGCACCACTTCTACAGATTACTTTTTGGTCTATATACCATGCGCCATCACTTCATCTATAATAGACATACGTAGTATATTAGAAATCACACAGCACAACGAAATTAAACCCATTACCTTTTTTCATGAGTGCACACAAAGATAAAGTCAAATTATTATTTTTGTAAAAGTCATTGTTGTCTTACTTGAGCTTTGGGAGTGCAATCCATACTCATGGGTTTTCGTTGCATACTGCAAGAAATTTGAATGTCATCAATCCAACTTACACTCTATAAAATAAGTATAGGTGGGATGAATTAAATTTAAAGAAAAGTGTTGTACATGCCTTGAAGGAAATGTGCACTATTTTCTTTTAATCTTGTTTTATTATACTCCTCAGATCCAGCCCCTTCAACAATCTTTAAGCTTAATTATATGATTGAGAATGACATATTTGAAGGAGTTAACAATAAATTTGGCGAGGTTGGAATAAAGACTTAGAGACAACTTTTAGAAGTCATATGCTCACTTTGAGTCAATAAATTAGACTTGGAGGAAGAATGATGTTAGGAAATGCTTGCGAATGAAATAAAGGGTTCTGCTTAGGCATGTGGCATTTTCTATAGCGAAGTGCATTCTTGTGTCACTTCGATCATTAATGCCTGAAGAGAAATGGATGGTCTGATCCAACAACCTTGGAAAGGAATGCTCTTAAATTCATTTGTCAATGGAAAATGAAAGAGATAAGTATGTATTTGCCTCTCTTTAATAAATATGATTTATAGACTCATAAGGTTTATTAATGATCTGGTATGATGTAATTATTTTCTTTAAATTTTGTGGTCTATTGACTTGTGGAATCATGAGAATATAGATATGATCGCAAAGTGATAAGAAGCATGATATAGTTTAAAATTTTAATGAATTGATAATTTTCATGAAAAATTCTATGGTCAATTATATGGTTGATAATTATTATGATGTGTTATGATTTTAATTGGAATGATTGATGGAAACGTATGTTGTAGAGTAAATGAATGAATTGAATAGGGTTTGAATAATTTAAAACAAACAACATGCTTGTGAATGAATTTATTATTGTATCATCAGTCATTGATAAATTCTTCCTTCATGGAAAGACTTGGCAAGTCTTGAACGTATAAAGCAAAAGGCAAAAGATCCATGATGCAAACGGCACCAATACTCATGAGAAGGTACAAGTAACGAAGGAAGGGTAGTTTCATAAGAACTCAAACAAAGGAGGGAAGAACAAAATTATAAATTCTATTTACATGTTTGGCTATGTTAATTTTAAAGCTAGAAAATGAGTCATGCGTTAGTTTTACATGCTTATAAGATTGATTGTTGTTATGATTATTCATTTTTTGACTCCAGTATGAAGGTGGTATCAATATCTATTCAATATGATAGTCAATATATTATTGTAAGGGTTTATAGCTAAGTTTATAATGAAAAGTCGCAACATATTGGCATAAGGTATAGTTTCGTGGAAGATTTGTTTTCTAATGGAGTAATATCCATTAGTTATATAAAATCTAAATTGAATCTTGCATATCCTTTGATGAAAGATTTGATAAGGGATTTGGTGTTAAATATATCAAAAAGGGATGAAATTGAAGCCCTATAAACCTTAATCACCAATAGTGGAAACACAACTTATAGTACTTGACCATCATATTAAGTCTTAAGTTTAATAGTAAAAGCATGGTATTAGAGTTATTACAAGTACTTGACTTTTTAAATACATCTCATGTTGAAAAAGTATTTGGTAATCATGAGACTAAAAGAGGGTAGGTTGAGTCTAATTTGGCACTTAATGGACTTGTAAGCATATATTCGTTAGAGCATTTATCATGGTGATGCTCTTAACAGAGTTTACCTACATGAGGTTGAAGTGTAGGCACTTAAAGTGACATACAATGGAGGTCCCATGCGTAATTCATGCACACCTATTCATATGAAATAATTGGTTCAAAGCTTAGTCTACTTCATGATTTCATATGGGTGAAACCGTATGCCTCACTTAGGTAAATGTTTCAATCATCGTGATACCTTTACTAACAACATGAAATTTCTGAAGTGATGAGAGCTTGTGATCATTTTAAAATGGTGGGGGATTTTTAGAATATTGTGGTTACGACTTTTAATAGAAGAAGTGTTACTCCAAGAGGCACCACTTCTATCCATCACTTTATAGTCTATAAATACCATGCACTATCACTTCATTTGTATCAAACTTGTATTTGAAATCACATAACATCAAACGATTAAACTCATTGCCTTTTTCCCTTAAGTTCTCACAAAAATAAATTCAAACAATTATTTTGTAAAAGCCATTGTTGTCTTGTTTGAGTTTTGAGAGTATAATCCTACTCAATGGTTTTCGTTGTATTGTACAAGAAATTTTCCCGTCAACCTAATTTGCACTCTGTAAGATAGGTATAGATGGGGTGAATTAAGCCTAAAGAAAAGTGTTGCTCACACTTTGAAGAAATTGTGCACTACTTTCTTTTCATCTTTTTTTCTTATATTTCTTAGAGATCTAGCCCTCCAATAATGTTTGCCTCAATGAAGTCAAAGTCTGGTAATAGCCTGACTATTTACTATTGTAGCACTACTTTCCCTTAATAAACTAGTATGCAATTTAGAAAATGGTAGACATACATTTTTGAAAGTCATGTAGCTATGAGAAATTAGAGTGAGATGCTTTGGGCACTTTACCTTAGTATGCGGTAGACTTGAAGATGGCTTCAAGAGGGTGGAAGTGTGAGTTAGTTGACACATTATTACTCATACAATGTTGGCATATATTACTAAGGTGAATGTGGGATAGGAAGAAAGGAGGGGGATAGTCCAAAGTAGCATTGGTCCATTAATGGTGAATATTTTGTTAAGACGGCATATTATGGCATTGACTCATAGAAGAAGAAATATAGTTGGTATATGGAGGGGAATTTGGAGGATGAAGATACCTCAGAGACATTTTTCTAGTTTTGTATCCAAGATCGTCTACCAAAAAATGTGTCTTAGTGTATCGGGGTTTAGCCTCATCAAACTTGTGCCATTTATATAAAGTTGAAGTGAAATGTGTTTGCATGCTATGTTTGTGTAACCATGCACCTGAAAGGTGGAATATACTAGTGCCTAAGAGTTTGAAGCAACATTTATTCTCCTTTTATATTAGTGTTGGATTTGATGAAAGATGTGGTAGAATGCAAAGGTGGAAGGAGTGCAATCGAGTGTGGATTTACTATGGCTTGAAGAAGAAATTCCATGGTATTTAGATTTGAAGTTCAACGATCAGTAACTCTAAGAGCGAAGACGATGGTATGTGGCTTGGTTGAAGCAAGAGGTATCGACACATGGTGTTTTGCTTCAAAATTAACATGGATGGCACTTGGAGTGCCCACTCTCAAGTTGCAAAATGTGGTAGGTTAGCAAGGAATCATGAAGGTTTCTTTACTATTGGTTTCGTGGTGAACTTGGGGTGAGGTGATAGCACTAATACTAACTTTAGGTTGTTTTGTTGGGGCTTAATAAGATTGCATGAGATTTAAGTCAAAGAAGTATGAAGGTTGAGCACGATAACATTGAATTTTGATCTAGATCAATCAAGGGACACAAGTTAAGACCTATAAATCTATTGTTAGATTTAATAATAAATAATGAGGGATTTAGATGCGTATTGGGTCAGGTCAGGTCAGATCCACAAAAATACCTCACACAAAAGTCAAGGCTACTAGAGCTGTATTTATGTTGCACAGTAGAGCACCAGAACAAAAAGAGAGTAGAAGATAAAAGAATAGAAGAGAGAGTGAGAGTGCAATATATTTCAATTGCTCTGGATGAATAATCTACTTGGTGGGAAGGTCCTATTGATAAAGATCTCAAGCTTGCCATTGAAGCAACAATTACTCAATAATTAATATGAGTGAGTTTCCAATTTCTTCCATCTTGTACTTCAAGTTATAATCATTAGCAATTAATTGCTTAATGATTTACTAATGAAAAAAACTTCCCAAGTCTATGTTAGTTAACATTTCTTGATTAAGTAACAATTCATTTTAGGAAATAGTTGCATGTCAAGTCTCTTTCTAATATATTTGGATTTGGCCCATCAAGGTAGGACTCAAGCTCAAAATCCAACATCTATAATAACATACCGTTGGCAGCAGAGATCGATTTACCATTATTTCTTCTTGTGGCCATAATGTGAATGGAGCTACAAATCACCTAGCAAAGGAATTTCCAAGCGATGGTGTGGTATTTTTTTTTCAAGATAATTCTAAATTTCATTGAAGGGCAAGGAGATACTCGCTCCAATCTTAAATATAAGATATAGTTGACTTTTTTAGAGATATAAAAAGAATGGGGAATTGCAATTTGGTTCCAAAAAAGAGAATTTACGATCAAACGGTCCCATGAAATCACGTAATTGCAATAAAATCCCGTAGAGTTGTCAATGAAACTCATAGAGTTGTTAATGACAACCCCTAGAAGCCCATTAGTTGTCAATTGGGACTTTATTGCAATTACACAGTTTCACGGGACTGTTTGATCCTAAATTCCTTTCCTTGTGATCAAATTGCAATACTCCAAAAAAAAAAACTTTAAAATGATTAAATTTATTGTTTTTGTTTTCTCCATACCATTTTGTCTAACTTATAAACTAATGTATATTCTAATGATATAAAATATATGATATGATTGAATAACTTATTTTGTTTCCTTAATCTCTTGAAAATGTCAAATCTGTTTTATATTTAGGACCGAAAGAAATACAAAATTTCAAAATTATCCAATTTCCTTCGTTAAGTCCCACCTCTTAGCCAAAAGGTGGTTGCTAATCAAGAATATACCGAGGACTATCTAATATATGAGAAAGCTTATGCCCCATTTGGTACGCTGGATTAACCCATGAAAATGGAATTAGAATTGGATTCTATGATTGTTGCATGTTTGGTACACCTGAAGCCCCTTTCGTCCCTCTCACTCGTCTCTTTCAGCCAAGGTTCTAGCCATCCTTTTCCACCTCACCCAACTGTCAGTGATGACCCGTTGTGCGATGGTGACTTCGACGACCAACTTCAAACCTAAAAACTACCACAACCTGGGTCATTCATGTGCTTTGTCTTCTACTTCATGTAGATCTGCAACTTGGTTGAAGGTCGACGATGACTCTAGTAGCCAACTTCAAATCTAATGGCCACAACGAGTTAGGTCATTATTGTGCTTCATTTTCTTCTCCACACATATATGAAACTTTGCGGAAGGTCAATGGTGACTCTGATGGCCAACTTCATGTGCTTCATCTTCATTGAATGAAGATCTAAAACTTGGCTGTTAGTAGACAGTGGCTGATCCTCTCCGTCTTAGTATTGAAGCATGCAATGGCCACCGTCTTCTCCGATTTCATCTTCCTCTAACTATTATTGATTATCAATAGCCTCTTATTTAGCTACCAATTTGTAGATCTCTATGTTGAAGTATAAGTCCATGTAGATCTATGTGAGTTTTGCTACTCCATAATTCTAATTTATGATCTTATTTTCATGGCCTTCATTGCTGGTGGTTTGGTGTGGATGGTTAGAAGTTTCAAGGAAGAGGAAGGTAGAAGTTTGTTTTAAAAAAAATAATTAGAAGGGCATTTTGGTCTTTTCATATAAAAATTGGGTTTCATTTTCATGACATACCAACCATACTATTAAACTCCATCTCCATCTCCAACAAAACCAATTCTGCATACCAAATGGACCATTAGCTAATTGGTCCGCCCACTTACAACGTGTTTGGTTGAGGTATATGGCAGGAAGGGAAAGGAACTTAACAAAGTTCCTACCTAAAAAGTCTGTTTGGCATGCCAAGTTCCAAGGATACCAAATTCCGGCAGGAACTCAAATGTTGTGAAATTCAATTGAAAAGTGGGAACAACGGTTCCCACAAAAAATGGTATCAACCTAAGTTCCCACCATGATCAGTGACAGTGAATGATGCATTTGCCCCTTGATCATTTTATAAAAGATATAAGCTAAGGGCTATATTTTAGTGTTGAAAGCTCGCTGGGCAACGAAGGAACGAATTCAACAAGGGTAGGGGCTACAAGTGTCCAAGATCCAGCTATGACAATCGTCATTGGAGGTAGGTGTTGACAAAATTTTATTCCGGATATATATTTGCAATTTTGTGTAGGAAAATTGGTTTATTGTATGCTTTTTTTTGTAAGGGTGGGAATATCAGCATTTGTAACATCCTGAAATTTTTAGGCTTAAATATGGTATTTTTGGGGTAGGTCGAGGATCGTACGCTGATATTTTTTGAGGCCCACATGAGGTGTTTAGGATGGACAGAGGGTTTTAGTCTATAGAGGAGAGAGAGCTCTCCTGACTTTTAAAGTGAAATCCGAGGAAGGACCTATGTGCAAAAGGTAAAAGTTTGACAAAGTTAGAGACTGAATTTTGAACTGGTTTGAAAACCCTGAAAATTCCCATGAAATCCCAAAAAATATTTTAGAGCATCCATAATAGTATGAGACAATCAGAATGATTTTTAGAGGCCATATGATTTTTTAGCGAATCATTGATTAATTTATTATTTTTGGCCGGACTGGGATTTTGGCTAGAAATTAAGTATATTAGATATTTAGAGGCCTCTTTATTCTAGACTGAAATTGAGGAAAATTAGTATAATAATTTAGAGGAATTATAAAATTATTTGGAGGTTGGGAAGAAGTCTGGAAGAATTATTAAAAATTGTTGAAATCAAGTAATCGATGGTATAAAGGATTTCTTTGGAGAAAAATTAATTTTGGGAGTTCCAGATGTCAAAAAATTCTAAAATTTTTATGGTAGCCTCCTGGGCTATTTGGAGATTTTTGAGAAAATTTTGGGAATTTTTCGATAAGTATTTGATTTTCTGAAATTTTCAGATTAATTAAGGCAGTACTAGAAAAACTGTCGCAGCATACTAGACTAGGAGTGACCCCCCAGACCAGATGCAGCCTGTGCCAATTTGGGGCCTAAGAGAAAAGTCAAGGAGGGTCAAGAAGGTGGTAGAAGAGAACATGTGGCATGGTGTGAAAGGGGGAGTTGAAATTGTGGACTTTTGATCTTTTTCCATAATTCCCTCCATGTCCCAACTTGAGCCAATAAATAAGAGAGCTTTCATACTCATTTTGCACGAAATTTTGGAGCCCTTGGGGAAGCTCTAGCCGTCTGAAAACTCGACCTTTATTCTCATAATTTAAAGGCGAATAAAGAGCTACACCGATTGATCCTCCGACTAAGATATGTTCTAGCATACATCTCCTTACAATTTTCTTCTCTTCTCTACGGTTTTGGAAGCATTCCAAAGGGTGGAAATGATGTCTAAGCTTCAGCCAAGTGATAACTCTCCATATTTTATAAATTTAAGGTATATTTTAAAAATATTTGGAGAGTTATCTATGCAATTTGAACAGATTTTATGAGATTTTATTATAACAAGATCAAATTAAAGTGGTGCACTAATTGTGGGATTTAAGTTGTAAATAATTTAGATTTAAAATAGAATAGGAATAATTTAATATAGGATGGTAACAATAATTTACTGTTTTAATTTTTTTTTAAAAAAAAGAGTTGCTTTATCTTATGGCTTTATATTTTGGTTCAATTTGTCTTTCCCCCATATTAAAACAGGTGGCGTGAATTATGGGTGCATAGATGTCAAGCAATTTGATTTCACGTGGTGCAAATTCTAATCTAAAAAAAAATATTAGCATCAAATGCCACATTGATGTACGACACCGTTTTTGGAAATAAGGAAAAAAAATCCTAATGCGGAAAGAAAAGAAAGAGCTAAAGCCGCACATTAATTTTCTTCACTGTTCAGCGATTCTCTTCTGGACAAGGAGCTACAACGGCAAGATTCATTGAGCACTGTTCGCTCTCGTCTTCTTGTTTGGAGGAGGAGCAGCGACTGTGCATTGGAGGAGGGAACTTCGGCGCCGAATGGAAGAGAGGTTGGGAGCTGTTCATCATTTCTTTGACTTGGGAACAGCCGCCCAGGAAAGAATATTATTGCGCATGCTTCTGGAGGCAAGTTTGACAAATTCACAACCAGAGGAGTCCGCTAGTTCTGTTTATTCAGTTTTGTCTCCTCCACATAATTTTGTTTTGAATTTCTCATCAATTTCCAGAATGTATTTGAATATGAATTTTGATAGTGTTGAGATGATTTGGATTGAAGCCATGTGTGGCTGAATCTTTCATGCAACTTAGAGGACTATAAACTTATTAGGGGATTAAATTGTGTTTTCACTTGTTAGTTTTAATTTATGTTAATTTTGGTTACTTAGACTTATTTTAATTTATCCATTTAATGATTGACTACCATTGAGTGTGAATTTGAT
>JBAGKO010170463.1:0-18318 GCA_037177275.1 Acacia concinna | reverse complement strand
TAGAATTAAATTTTATCTTCTTGGAATGTTAGTAAATTGACAAATAATTTGGTTAAGATAATTGACTTTAGGATGTCAATAACCGGTGTTTGAGCCTATATTTTCAATTCTTTCAAGAGAGAGTACATTTATTGTGATTTCATCTCTATAACTTATCTTGAATCTCTTTTGAAGCTTAAAATCCTTTTGCACGCACAAAGATGATTTAGGCATTCATTTTCATAGCTACTTTAGCCAAAAGACCAACCTATTTTCATTAAAATCTATTGTTTCACTCATTTGAGCCTAAACTTTCTTTCAAAGAAAATTGCATTAAATAGCCCTTTGTTTGAGATAGTGCAATTTTTATTCATTTTTCTTGCATTTCCATACTTTAATAAGTGCTAAGGAATATTTTTAGAGAAAAATAGTGAAGTGAAGGGATTAGTGAAAAAAAAAGAAAAAAAAAAGAAAAGAAAGAAATAGAAAGTCAATATTTTGTGAGTTTGTGTGAATAAAAAAAAAAGAAAATAAATATATATGAAAAAAAAGAGATAAAAAAATTCAAAAAAATATATAAAAAATATAAAAAAGAAAAAGAAAAGAAAAGTGGTATATAAAAAAAAGAAAAGAAAAGAAAAAGTAGAAGAAGAAGAAGAAAAAGAAAGTTAGAATGTTAAAAGAATAAAGTTTGTGTATACAGTGAATTATTTCCTTTTAAATTTGTTATCCTTCATTCTCTATGTTCTAATAAGAATACTTAACAATCATTAAAGTTTTTATTTATCATTTCTTTCATTTCATTATCTTCATTTTATTATCTTACTCCATTTATTACAACCTTTGAAAGTCCTTCTGATAAAAATAGTAGAGATTGAGATGAGAAACAAGCCTATGATAAATAAGTTACAATAGATGGAATTGAGTGAAATATAAGCCCATGATAAATAAGTTGCAATAGATGGAATTAAGTGAAATACAAGCCCTTTATTATTTTTAGAGAAGAGTGCAAACACTTGACTTGCGAGGGACATTCTATTGGAATTTATCTTTACCAAATTAATTGTCTTGATACTTGCATTTTTGGAAGGTGGAAAATATTTCTAAAAATATTTGATCTTTGAAAGTTTGCATTGATTCCAATTTTGTAATGCTTCCTTTAAAATCTTGCTTCCATGATTTTGTTTTAATTGTTTTGATTTTTTTTTAAAATCTTGAGGACAAAATTTGATGCAAGTGTAGGGGTGTGATAACTCTCCATATTTTGTACATTTAATGCATATTTTAAAAATATTTGGAGAGTTAAAAGATCTTGGTGAGATTTTATAAGATATCAAATTGGTACATCTTTTGTGGGATTTCAAAATAAAATATAAGTTTTCAAGATAAGGAAAGAAATTATAAGAAAAATATTAAATAGACCTTTTCAAAAATAATAATAAAATCAGTTAGTTTTTATTTTTAGTTTAGTTTTATTATTATTATTATTATTATTATTATTATTATTATTATTATTTCCTTTACTCACGGAAAGGCAGATGGGGCAGCGTTTGAATGGGAATGGATTGAAGACCTAAAGCAAAAAAGAGAAAAGGAAAAGCTAGAACGGATAAGAAGAAAAAGCAGCAGTAGCGATTTGGGAGGAAGCCACTATTCATCATCTTCATCGCTCTTCTTCACGAAAACCAGCAATGAGCATGAGAGAGGGAAAAAGAGAGGAGAGAGCGTAAAATCTGGGGAAAAGGCGACGCGAGTAGAGTGAGGACGGAAGAAAATCTGCTTTTCTGTCTTTGCATCTGTTTGTCTCCTCTGATAGGAATCGCACGTCATCTAGATTGGGAAAAGCTGAAGCACCGCCTTTGCTGATCTCTGATTTAAATGTTGTGGGTGTCGCCATTGCTACACATTCACGGCTTCACTCACTTCTATATCATCTTCCATTTTCGTCTTTAATTTCCATCCGTTGCTGCCATTCTTGCTCCCACATGGACAATGTTTTGGTTTTGATTCCTTTCTCTTGTTGCTTTAATTATTTGATCTGACTTTGAATTTTTAGTTGCTGTAATTAGATTTCCTAAAGGGGTAACTTTGTTTTGCAACCTAGAAGTATGAACATATTGGTTGATTAAACTTTAATTTTACTTTTTATTTATGTTTTAATATTAATTTTGGTTATTTAGTCTTGCTTATATTTTTATCTATTTAGTGCTTGATTACTATTAGGTATGAATTTTAGTATTAGAATTTACCTTGATGAAAGGAATTTTAATTAGGCTATGAGATTAAGTAATATGGGATTAGATTATGATCTAATTTGCGATTAGGATAGACATATACTTAATAGCTCCATATAATTGTTGAAGAGTGTGTTTGAATTGTTTTGCCTCTTGAGTAATTATGTTAGACATAATATTTTATACTTAAGAGAGAGTTGTAAATAGATCGAAATACACTTATAGCTATTTGTACTCAAGATTAACAAAATTGACATAAAGACTAATTAAATTAGTGTAAATAAAGTTTATGAAACTAATAAGTGATTAGTGACTTTGGGTTACACTTTTAATATTTGTGCTAGTTAGTTTATTTTAATTTGATTTTGAATTTTATTTTCACTTATTTGAATTAAATTTTAATTTGCTTAAATTAATTGAAAGTGTTAAATCAATGCTCAACCGAGTTTAGGTACTAAGTCCTTATTGAAAATGATATCTTACTCACTATTTTATTACTTGATATGACTTGTACACTTGCAGAGTCGAGGATTGTAAGATTTTGCACCCATCAAGTTTTTGGCGTCGTTGTCGAGGACTTATGTGCCTATACTATTTGGTTAGAATTGATTGAGCATTAGTAGTTTAAGCTTGAATTTTGTGAATATTTTTGCTTGCTTTGTTTTGTGTGATTTGCTTTGTTTTCCTTGTTTCTAGTTTGCTTTAATTTTTTTTTTAAAATGGATTATTGGTATTTATTTGATGATAGATTGAAAAATCTTTATTTCTTCATTGAGATGCATTTGGATGCAATGAGACAAAGTGATATAAATAATGGTTGGATTAAAAATATTGATTCTTCTCAATATAATTATTTGTCTTGTGTTTATTGTTGAGAGTGTCATTTACATGATATGATAGTTTATTAGTGTAGAACCTACCACCTATCTAGAGATGTGTGAAAAGGTTGTTAGGACACGTCTGATTTAATTCTTTCGTAGTATCTTCTCACTGTTTGTTTTTCTTGTCCTTTAGCTTGTATCCGTCCCCATTATCCATTTAATATCTTATATATTTCCCACTGGCCAATTCAATCGATTTGATACCAGGCTGTTCTGTTCTGTTGATACTTGATAGGGTTGAATAATTGTATTTGCAAAGTCCTTACATTAACGAATGCACACAGGCTCGATTTGAATTTAAAAATATAGCTCAGATTGGGCCAAATTTACTGTTTGTGTATTTTTGAACTTATAAAAGCTTTAATTGCAATTGAGCCTTCCTACTTACGATGAAGCTTGAATGAAATTAGTTTATTGGTTTTTTGTGTTGGAGTCCAGACGTTTAAATGGAAAGAGTACATTAGCTGTCGGAGGAAACTAAATGAAGCAGAGTCCTGCGAATAGTCCAAAGAGCAAGTATGAGTGGTGCGAGCAAATGGAAAACCTTTTTACAAATATCATCTCCTGTTGTGGATGCTCTGAAGAATAATATTTTAGAGGATTCATTCACAATGTGCAAGAGGTTATTTTCCCCTATTCTACTAGACGATCATTTGTTGGAACCAAATCTAAGCTTGGCTGAGACGTGATTATTCTTACTCTATATTTTGTGAGACATCAGGTTATTAAAATTTTTGTTGGCGTGTAGTTATAGATTTATAGTTGTCCTGGGTGTGGTGGCATTTATACACAGGTAATAAATTTCTGGAAAAATTTTGTGATGTTAATTGATTGAGTCTTCCTTCTATGATAATAGTATTGAATTGATAAAAGTTGATGAGAAGCAGTAGTTGGATGACATCCCAATTGCGATGGTTTTCTCACGTAATTTATTTAATAATTTGCCCGTATATCCTCGTCTGAATCCTTTATCTCTTTTGTTGTATTTTTAAATCTTTTAATGAGTTACAAACTTTCTTATTGCTTGCGAAGTTCACCTGCTTAGTATAGAATTTTTGTCTCGACCTAATGATTCATTAGAAGAAAAAAAAAATGAACGTAGGAGGGGAAAAAAATATAATCATTTAGTCATGAGTTCAAATCTGATTGCTAATGAGAGCAGCATAAAAGGACGTGATTTATTTATTTATTCACATAGTAACTTTTTTAATTAATTTTAAAAAGCATAAAATTTTGTTCAAGGGTAGTTTTTTGATAGATCGATACTTAGATTTTAAAGATCAATTTAATAACAGGATCCAGGAATTTTGTACTGGAAAATTCATACGTCTATATGTATAATTCAAACTTATGATTCTTTAAAAACATTATGTTCAACCATAAAAGCATCTCTACTAGGATTAGTCCTTTTTATTGCATGTGGAGGATGCAGAAGTATGGGGCCTCAGGGGCTGGACGTCCCTTCTCCTCATGAAAGTCAAAAATTGCTGGGGTAGTTCTTCCAAGAGAGCTTGTACAACCGAAATCTCTCCTCCTGTACAAAACATTAAACAATGAAATGTTCCCCTCTGTTAGAAATAAAAAAGAAAAGAAAAGAAAATCTCACACACAAACAAAAATGCACAGAATTCCAAGTTTGAGTTACCAGCATACACGAAATTATGAGTTTGAACTTTTTAAAATTACTTTCTTTATTTTTATTAATTTTAAAGGGGAAAAAAACAAAAGATTGCTACTCAGTACTCACGCTGCACTTCTCGCATTGGAACAAACTGTACAATATCCCTTGTAGCAATACGACCAGAAGAACTTTCTAACCTACGTCCATTATCAGCATCCAAAACCTGTCTAACAATGCACTTCTTAGTCGATGCAATTTTTTTGTAAGAAAATTAGTAACAACAATAGTAGAGGCAATTCCCTGCTAACAACAACAATATATTAACGAGTCTAAAGGATTATAAAAAAATAGGACAGAAACTAATCTTGCCTCCATGCTCGTGAAATCAGCTGCTCCAACTCCAACTATAAGAATCGACAAGGGCAGGTCAGAAGCTTTGACCAAAGCATTAATTGTCTCTTGAAGGTCTGTAACAACTCCATCCTAAGGAAAGGATAGCATCTCATTGGGTTATTCATTCTGTCTAACAGAGACATGCATAACGATACAACGTGACAAATATCTCGAGTTCTCACCGTGATAATAAGCAATATATAGTACTTGGAGGTATCATGAGAGAGGGACTGAGCAGCTATTTTCGAGGCCATGTTTATAACTGGTCCAAATAGAGTGGGACCTGCTAGAGTGACATTGTGTAATGCTCTTGCATAAGCAGCCATTATGCCTTCAACTCCTTCAACCTAAAGAAATGGAAACCAACTGTTGACATGAATTAAGAATAGGTGCACAATAGAAAGAATGCAAATTTCAAAAGTGATGGCAATTTTACACAAATACCCTAAACATTAAAAAAATTACTTAAATACTATAAGATTAAAATTATTTACCTATATACTATACTCAAAATCGTTCAACTAGAAAACGATTTTGAAAATGTGAAGAAATCGTTTACCTGGTGAATACTTTTCATTTCTCTCTCCCCTCGTGTCAACTTGTTCTTTTGAATTTTTTTCCAAAATTATTCTCTACATCAACGATTTTCATTTCTCTCTCCCCCGTGTTGGCTTTTTCTCTCTCTGTTTTTTTTAATTTTCTTTTTAAAATTGTTCACTAGATGAACGATTTTCATTTCTCTCGCCCCCTATGTTTTAATTTCAAGTTTTTTTGTTATTGGTACTTAGTTGCAATTTTCACCAATAACAAAAAAATAAAAAATAAAACGCTGAAATTAAAACGTAAGGAGGGAGAGAGAAATGAAAATCATTCATGTAGTGAACGATTTTGAAAAAAATTAAAAAAAGAAAAAAAAAAGCTGATGACAAGAGAGAGAAATGAAAATCGTTGTGAATGATTTCTTCACATTCTCAAAATCGCACTCATGGTGAATGATTTTGATTATGGTATATAGGTAAGTAATTTTTAGCTTACAGTATTTAAGTAATTTTTTTTCTGTTTACAATTTTTGTGTAAAATTGCCCAAAACAGATATTTTGGAAGTAGACTACTGCTGCATGATAGCAACTGCAAGAATGATAAAAAGATGGGCTGAAACATCAAGTGTTGGAACTGTGCAGTATTTTAAACCACGTATGATTTGTATTGCTGCATTTTCAATCATCTCCAAAATAGACAAGCATCATGAGGAAACGTTTTACCTTAGAGGCACCTGGATCGCCATCCAAGTTAAAACAGTGGGAAATGGTACCGTCATATGTCCTTCCTCCAAAGCCC
This sequence comes from Acacia concinna, assembly GCA_037177275.1. NCBI lineage: Eukaryota > Viridiplantae > Streptophyta > Magnoliopsida > Fabales > Fabaceae > Acacia > Acacia concinna. The sequence continues at coordinate 11,872 of JBAGKO010170463.1, read as the reverse complement.
CAAGCAGGGAAGCGTCTATTGGAATCGTAGAACTGAATAACCTCCCCAGCCGCCACTATAGCCTACAAAACTTACTCCATTGATTAGTTAACTTTGCTGATCGTCAGGTTATATCACTCTATTCTTCTTACTGTTGAGTCTCGTCGCCAAGTAATTAAACAAGTTCACCATGTTAATCTTCACATGAATTACCCATAATAATATGCAAAGGATACCAAAGTAGAAAGCCTTTTTTTATTGTTTTTTTGCCAGTGAATATTTAGAAAGACTGAAACAAATGAACGATAAGATTTGTAGTGCGTTAATCTTCACATAATAAGATTTGTTGCTTACTTTCTGGTATGCGTTAAACTGGCCAGGTGAACTTATGTAGTGCAATGAATCTGGACGTCGAGGATCTCCATTTGAAGCTGGACAAATTTTGAAGCACTTAGCTAGCCAAGTTCGATTTTAATATTAAATTAAAAGGTGATCACCCTTCAATGCAGCAAATTTTACCTACCTGTAAAATCCACCGCCACCATAAAGTTGAGTTCAAATCCAGAAGATATGTAATCAATAAAGCTGAACTGCTCCTTTTCGAGATATCGGTCCACATGCAATTGCCCCTTAAGAACCTATATACAGAAAAGTCAATAAGCATTAATAAGCAATGTTAGGCTAAGAAGATGAGTAGCAATGAGAATTAATTTGCTGCTTGCGTTAACAAACACCTTCTCATGTGTCTCGTGTTTAGATGGCGCAACAAAATTTTCACCGGTTCTCTCTTTGTAGAGATTTTCAAGGTCTGCAACTGACTTCTGCATTTTACTGGCCATGAAATTGTTTAAAAATTAATACCCTCTTGTTAGGATTTTAGAGAATGATAAACGAAATATTTTTGTGTGAGAACCAATCATTATAGAGGTTCATTTACCCAATAAGTACATGATCGCCACTGCTATTGAAATCAAAACACTCTATAAGTAATGGGTTATCCTGCACACACAACATACACCAAAAGCAAAATGAATATCTCGGAACTTCAATTTATCATCAGACTTCAAGCCCTAATTAATAAGGATGACAAACTTACTTTACTTCCAAACTGCTGAAACCCAAGGCAAATTGGTTTCCATATTGGATTTAAATCATTGTTGATGACTTCAGTTTTGCAAATTGGAATAGAACCTCCGCCCTCAACTAATTTTGAGATTCTTAAGAAAGGATCCTGTAAGAACAATAAAGATGAAGAATTTTAATTGGCAAAAGCTGAAGGAGGTTATAATTGATAAGGACATAAAGTCACATACTCTTTTGGAAAAGACGTGTCTGTTATCCAAGAGGGAACAACGGAACGAGATCTCAACATAAGTCCTTGAATTAAAAGTCTCCTCAGCATGAACAGTAAGTGTGCTAAGGTTTCCTCTACCATCCCGCCCGCTTTTGTTTTGGAGCCTCAGGGTTAAGCTGCGGCTTTGTTTAGTCACTATCTGTCAAAGAGGGAAGAAAGAAGATTTTAATATATATATATATATATATATATATATATCAAACAAATTATGACATTTTCAAGCTTTTCCTCTTCATCTTGTGGATTGCTTGGCAGCAAAAGTTTAGAGTATGGATATATTACACCACGTTAAGATGGCTATACTTCCGAAGAAGAAACGTCTCGATCCTGTGCTTGATAACTTACCTCAGATAATGCGCAACTTGCCATGCCAAGAAAATCTTGACCCTTCAAATTTAGTGTCTGCAAGAAAAAAACCATTGGACGTACGTGGTAATTTAAGGCTAAGCAATTCAATAGTACACAAGGAAGGTTTGCAAGTCCATCAATGCATTGAAGCCTAAATTCTAAACTACGGACCGTTGGCGACATGGTACTACGGAAATAAAAAAGTTGTTTCCGGTCAATTTCTTCAATATGTAATACAGATTACGTAATTTCAATAAGTAATACTACTACCTCCGTTCCTATTTATAAGACCAATTGATTTTTTTAGAAAATCCTAAGAAAATCCTAAGAAAACTAATTATATTACTTTAAGAGATTAAAATTTATCGTTTTTCTTCAAATTATGTTGTTTAACTTATGAACTAATATATAATATAATAAAATATGATATATGATATGATTAAGTAATATAATTAGCTTTTTTAGGATTTTTTTAAAATTCTCCAAAAAAGTCAACTGGATCTTATAAATAGAACCGGAGGGAGTATAATGGTATTGTTCACATGCATTATATTCATACGAAACATATAATATTAAGAAAAATGCATATTTTTTTAAACACTCAATTAACTTTTAAAATTCAATACTCAATTCATAATAATATATTATAATTAATATAAATATGTAATCATGCCAATATGTGCATGTAATAATCTACATACAAACAAGTACAATTCCTTTGCCAGGAAAATACCTAGTTTTTGGTTTATCAATTAACCTACCTGGGTATAATAATACATATGCCTGTGTATAAAAAATGAAGATAGAGAGATAGATCTGGAAATACATATGCGTGCGTATTATATTATTACTATTCACATGTGCTAGTTGCTGGAGAAGTAAATGTATAACTGAATATCCAAACAGGTAAACAAGAAGATCTAGGGAAGTTCGTTGTAGAGAAATAGTAAAGTACAGAAAGAGAAGAGTGGAGGGTTAAAAAAGTCAGAGGAAAGCCAAGGTAGTAGCTACTACATAAGTAGATCGATATTGGTTGATCATTTCACATTGTCTCTGAAAAAGACACATAAAGATGATGTGACAGCTTTTGACTCGGAGGGTGGTGCAGTTGGAGACGTGAGGGAGAATTTGGTGCAGCAAACGCTCGCTCACAAACAATATTTTCTTTTTTCCCTAATTAAATGACCTTTAATTAAAGACACTCTTATTATTATTCGCATGCACGGTTGAGAAAAAAATACATCTTTCAATGGCATTTGTTGGTGTCTTGTCCTCAAGCTCCTTGTTCTCTCGCATGTTTTCTCTGCCGTGGCATCCTCTCTCTCCTTTAAATCGAATTCACAAAGCAATATATAACATTAAACCAAAAAGGTTGTTGCTTTGCACAAGCCAAGTGTTTTATAAATTGTTGGATATTCTGGTTAGCAAAAAAGATCAATTTAGACCTGGGTTAATTTATTCAGTTAGTGACAATATATATAGCGTAATTTTCTATTAAACCAGCTTTTCCCATTTCCTCATTGGGGCTAAAATATATACCTAGTGGAATTTGTATATGTTTACATAAGGAAACCCATCTTGCTTCACGCGTAAGATATACATTTTCTAACCTAAGTTTGATTGTTTAATAATTTGGATCAACTTTTACATATGTTGAACATAGTCAATAAGTTAATTAGCTAGAGGGGTGATTTTTCAAATGCATCAAATCTTTCTTGTTGCTTGTTCACATGTAGTAAATCTTTTGTTGTCTCTATATACCCCCTCCTAGAATTATACATTTGTTAGTTAACTGTTCATACACTCAATGTGGAGTTTGGTCCTTCAATTAAGCAAAGGCCTTGTTGTCGGGACCATGTCCAAGACTCCATGTGTACCGCTAAAAGGAGGCAGTGATGTAAGAACAACTTTTTAGTTTCAATATTATATATAATTTATCTTTTATTTCAGTGTAAGCTAAACAACTGATTTGCTTGTTCAAATGGGTTTCCAACAAATACATCAATAAAAAAGAAAGAAGAACTTCAGGGTGGCTTACAAATGCGATATTTATAGATATAATTATAGGCTGCATTAGAATTTGATCCCTTAACTTATTAATAAAAAATAAATAAGTAGTCCATCAACTATGCATGCAACTCTTTTGTTCTAACTAAAATAAAGGATATACTATACATCAATACACGTAAACCAGAGCTCATGACATTGAGCCAGTGAGGCTAATACGTACTGCTAACTTTTTATGATCTGTTTGTAATGCATTATATCGCCCTTTTTTGAGAACAATTAAAGGCTAAAAGCGATTTTCAAGATTTAGTTATCGGAAACATTATAGTTAAATTATTTGATATGCAACTAACAGTGAGGTTTGTTTTCATTATATATAAATCCCTCACAAGGGAAAATATTTTATCAATGTATAAGAAAATGATTGATTAGCCTTATATAACAGGAAAGTTCTAGACAGCGTTCAAACTATATTTTATTTTTATTAAAAAATAATTAAAGGAGACGTATTGGACAAGATACATACTGATCTGTTAAAACATAGAGCTCACAGAAATAAGTGGGGAGCAGGTGTTGCATTTTGTGGGGGAGACGGACAAACGTGATAAACTTGTATATATGAAATTATTTTGCATTGTGCATCCAGTATCCGGGTGGCATGCCATCTTTCTAGTGCATCTGGTATCCTGGTGGCATGCCATCTTTCAGGCTTTTCAATAGCCTCAGACTAATCCAGACCCCAACGTGTGGGCAAGTGGGTGGTCACAGGTGGTTTTCCATGCTAAATGGAGGATTTGAACCCTTCCAACTTAATTAAGGGACCAAGTGCCAAAACACCAGGCCACACCATCGTGGTTGTATATATGAAATTATTCACCATAAAGCTGATGCATATATACATAACATATATATTACCTCCCATCCCTAACTTTTTTTTAAAAAAAATAAAATTAAGAAAACTGATTAAATTACTTAAAAGTATTTAAATTTATAGTTTTTTCTCAAACTATTTTATAAATTTATAAACTGATATATACTATAATGATACATAATATATTATATGATCACGTAGTTTATTTACCTTATTTAATTATTTGAGAAAAAATCAAATGGATCATCAATAATTGATGATCCAAAGGAGTATAAAGGATTGTAGTTTTCTGAGGTGAGGCTTCAAAATTTTAATCAAATAGGAAGCCGTCAGAGCATAGACACACTGAGGAGCACGTATAAATATGTTCATATCAGAATTATTTGCTAATGGCTACTGAAAATAATGCGTTTTGCACAAGATTATTGAAGATGCCGACTGTTAATGAAACGCGATACGAGTTTCCCTTCATGCACGATTCATTAATTACTTGTTCAATGCTTTCGTTGATAACCTAATCTTGACCAACACATAAACGCACAAACTTGGTCGACTCTACTTCCCATCCTCTTTTACCCTACAGGTCTTACCAATATTGACTTATATTGCTGATTGGATAATGAAAATATAATGCCATAATTGCATATAATATCCAACAAGTAAATAAAATATATCTGCATTTTAAAACCTAATATCGCCGTGTTTTGGCTGGCATTTCACTGCCGTTGGGGCGGGGTATTTTCTCCCTTCCTCTCTTCTCTGCGGTATTAAATTATCGATTTACTTTAGCAAGCAAAATTTTAAGATTTGATATGAAAATGAGACTTGTTCAAAGTTCAAATCAGATTAATAAATTAAAATCTAACATTCAAATCACTAACCATCCACTGTATCAAATTTCAAAAACAAATTAAACACGGATCTTTATGAGATGAAGATGGCGGGCTTTTTAAAAATATGGGCCTGTCATGATTATACAATGGAGTATGCTCATTCCAAGTCTTTAAAATATGATCCAACTTCAACCCTACTGCCTTGAAATTTATGGCCCACAACCCAGAGGCCCAGAAAATCATCAGCAAATTCTATTTTAAAAATCGACCTTTCGGCCAACACCTACTACATAACACGTGCAAGGGCCAAGGAGTGAGGGATTGTGTAGGAGTTTCGTAAAGAATACTTCAACCTAATCAATCAATGTTGGCATGGACAAAACCAATTGGCATTGTGTCGCAGGACTTGTTAGTAGATGTGTAAAAACCCATGGTTAGGTATGACCAATCCAGTAAAAAGTGGAAGGGGCTTCTCTCCTTGGCTCCCAATTTGGGGAGCTTCAAAATATTTTTTTGTAGTTCTTTTATGACTATATTCTACATAAAATGAGTGACATTTTGATATATTATGGGCGAAAAACGGATATGTTTTCAATTTTTTATGATTTTTTAAAGATTTACATGTAAAAAAATATAGAATTACATACCCCAACCCCTCCCCTCACTGAAGTGAATTATATGGGAGGCAGCAGGGACAAGAGACGGGCAGGAACAGTAGCAGCTATCATTTTTTAGGTTAGAGTTCAATCTTTATAAATTATTTTGATACTTTAAATCATGTTTAATCAAAAAATTCCTCTATGAAAACTGTTCTAAATAATTTTCTCTTTGATGGTAATTTTATGTTAGTTGAAGAACATTTTGAGAATAGGGTTTTAGACAAGTTTTAAATTTTGTCAATAGATGTCCAAAGGATTGTAGAGGGAGTTTAGTGACTAATTTTAATTGGTTTAGTTTTGTGATTTGATTTTTGTGAGATTTTATAATTAACTTTTTATAAAATCAGTCTATAAATAATTCCATATATGGTATTTTTATCAAGTAAATTTGGGTAAAATGATTTATTTAGGTTGATGGCAGTATTATTGAAGTTTTAAATCAGTTTAAATTGTTAGATAAAATAAAAATTTGTAATTTAACAATTTTCACTGTGTGTAACTTTTTTCCTATCACAACACAAATCAAACGACAAGTCCCACTTGTTGTAAAGAAGGCAAGGGGTGAAGGTTTTTCTTCTGCAGTAATGTAAGAAGTACAAGCATAAAAGAAACTAAGACATTCGGAGGTTTTTCTCTTCATAGAAAATTATCACTCTTTCAACCAATTCCAGACCCTCGAAGCTCCCCATATGAGCCATGCACACTTAAATTATCAATTTGACCAATTGCACCTTCCGCATGGTTTACTTGGTTTCACACAGCCAATCTTGAGCCACTTTCTGCAATTCCTAAATGATGGAGCTAATCTCTATGTGCATATGTTAAAGGTTATGTAATCACTTTCCCTTTAATACATAGTTGAGGCATGAGAAAAGATATGACAGTTGATTAATAATTAAGATCATAGAAGTTTCCAAATGTTTCTCCATTCTTCTAAGGTGTGAAGCTCATTATTAAAGATATATGGAGAGCCAGAGAGTTTAGCACACAAGGAAATTTAACTACATTTTTTGAGAAAATGACAATTTAATTAAAGGAGAAAAGGATACATCTACCAGGTCCCTAGAGCTAGAGCCGGTAATATAGGTTTTAACTGTGGGCCGAGCCCGCTCAAACCGAAATATGGATGGTTTTGGTTTAGAAAAAGTGGGACCATTTTTTAGCACATCTTTTAGGCCCGAACCCATATGGGCTAAGCCTGTGACGGTTTGGACCGGTGGGCTCATGGTTAACCGTATTTTTTTAAAAAAAAATATGTGAAGGCCCAAAATAAGCCCTCCAGCAAGCCAACACTCCTTCCGTCATTGAGTCCTTCGGCCTTCAAGTGTCTAACAATGTCACTGTTTACTAACATTCTTAGTCTCTAACAGTAACAGAGCAATAGACCCTAGCTTGCCATTGCCCTCACGCTCACGGTCTCGGTTTCACGAGTCGTGAGTCGCGACTCAAGTCTCTCGATCTTGCATCTAAGCGATTGACCTCTCGCCTCTCATTGTACTGTGTTTGCAAGAAGCTCGACATCGTCCTTGAAGATTGAAGACTGAACCTGGACGCCATCTCTAAACTCTGAAGATTGAAGCTGGACGTCATCTCTGAAATCTAAAGCTGGATGCCATCTCTAAACACTGAAGCTCGTGCTTGACGACATGTGTCCGTAATTCCCTCTCCAGATATTCCAACAAGTTCAGATTATCCAATATTGGTGAGGAAATATAATTACTTGATTTTTTTAATTACTCCATCTATTGGAACATATTTTTCGATGCCCATTTTTTTAAAAAAGGTTTGTAAAATAGGGGAAAATATAGGCTGGCCCGTCCAAACCGCCAGCCCAGCGGTTCTAGTTTGGACTTGGCAAATGCTAGCCCATATAAATGTGGGTCTTTTAGATCCAAATCAATATGGTCCCAACCCGTAGTGGTCCGCCCATATTACTGGCTCTATCTAGAGTTAAAGGGCTAAAGGAAAAAAACCAAAGCACAGGAAATTAAGAAATTGAAAAGGCTAACAGATGAAGAATGGGACAAATAAAACAAAGAGAAAGGGAAAATAACTTCAAACAATAAATGATATCCTGATGAAACGGTTTTAATTTGTAAGAAGGGTTTGTTAAAACTTCAATATTTGCAGCTGCTCCTTCTGATAAGAAAGGAAACTTCAAACTAGCAATGCTCTCAGACATTTTTTGGCAAAAAAAGCATTCCCAGTATATAATTTACTCCAAAGGAATTGCTAAATAGATTGCACTTGGTAACAGATCCATGACTTGTTGATTTAATCAGAAAAGCTGAAAACCTGAATGTGTTGGCAACCTTGAAGTAGTGCTCAAGCAATTAGAGAGGAGGGCTTTGCCAGCGAAGGATAAGTCACTCTGTATTCCTTATACAACCAAATGCGGTCAAATGATTTCACAATCATGTAAAGCCAAATTCCTTTTCATCCATAAAAAAGAATAGTACCATTTAAAAGTTGAAACTTGAAAATTCTCATCCTCATGCAGTTATCTTAGGATATCCTTTAGCAACAGATTAAAACTCTGAAAATCATGATGAGTTAGACTTCATGGAAAGACAGCCAAACCATGTCACTCTGGAATAAGGGCAGGAAACAAGGAGATGGAACAGAGTTTCATCAATATCACAACCAAATATACACTTACCATATATCCTTTTTAGAAGGGTTTGGTGTTCTTAATTATAACATAATTTATAAAATCTAGACAGTAATTAACACTTGCTTTTCACAGACCTAATTGATAGTGCACTAAATCAAGCAATTTTAGAATAACGACTGGTGGCAAAAACATTATTTAAAGTTTCTGCTTCTCGGACTATAGGATGATGATCCCTCGTAAAATGGCAAAGAATTTTAAGAATCCCAGAAAGACTTCCATTACTGTATACTTGCTGACTGAGACAGAGAATTGCCTTACCCCACAGATATACGAACCACTATTTTCCTTTCAATATTTGGTGGCGATGACGCCGTTTGGTGCCCCCACGTGGGTTGGCATTTTCCTTTTAATATCCAAACAAAAGGAATGGGAATGTTGAGAATTTTCTTGGCATGTGAAAACCTGTATAGAGCTTTTACACTAAAGACGGGTCCCAATCTCCAAGTATGCAAGTATAAGATGAGAAACCTTGTTAACATGAGAATCATGATTTCTATTACCAACATACATAGGCCACCAAAAATGGCGGTTAATAGGGTATATAGATACAGGAAGACTTGAGTGCTTTTATAGAAGTTATATTCGTTATAAATCATTTACATTCTTAACAAATATGCTTTGGGATTTTAATGGATGAAAGAATCTGCATACTATCAACAACGCATCACAAATTACAAGAATCAAGTGTCTAAGGAAGTCAAGCACTTGGTACTTTTTACATATTACAAGAAATCATTTGCACACTTCACTTGTTACTTGGCAAAAATAAATAAATAAACTGTATTCAATCAAAGGACTAGAAAGATATTCATATAAATAAGAAATGATTGCATAAAAGTTAAAATATGATGAGAGATGATATAAGAAGTCATTTGAAAGTGTCTAAAACAAAATCATGGGATGACAGTTTGGCATCCTCTAATTGTCACCCATCTATTTACAATGGTGCATAGGGAAGAAAAAAATTCTCATAAGTTGAATAAAATAGGATTTGGCATGCGTGAAGTGATGAGAGAAAATGTTTTGGAAAAAGAATCTAAAAGAAACTGTCTCAATAAAGTACTCTATTTGGTTGGTAGGCATCAAGAGGTTGGAGAAAGAAAATAAGAACGTTATGAAAAGCAAAATTGAACATATTAGTAAATAAAACAAAATCACAAACAAACAAAAAACAGAAAAAAAAAACATCTTACCCGAATGCTATTCTAAGCCACCAATAATCCAAATTAACACACAATCCTATATGGAACAAGACATACAGTAAAAAATATGCCATATTCACCAGCAACCAAATTTTATATCTTCATCTTTGGAAGAAGGTTGAAGAACCTACGATTATAGAAAACAAGCAAGAGATATCTACTACTGAATATTTACATTGATCACTCAATACATCTCTAAACTCTAAAGGACATCAAGCCTTGTGAATTAAAACGATCTACATTGTCAATTGTTTTATTTTCACCGAAAGTTCTTGAAGCAAAGCTGCAATGCATCATTAACATGAAGGTTAGGACTCTTCAACTTGGATGTTGCTAACTGGTACAAGGCTTTCCACATAGTTCAGAATAGAAAGACAATGGTCAAATAGCACCTTCAATTCAGTATTAGTGAAAGTGAACATAACAGCACTTCGAACAAGTTCTGGACCTTCATCTTCATCCATTTGCTGAAATATGCAGGCAATTTCATTTCTCCAAGTAGTTATGGGATGCAAATGGCATGGATAGGGGTTGCTGGTATATTTCTTAGCCCAACTCCATTTTTCCCCCAATCCACCTGTAGCCTCTTCCAACACCCATAATTCAATCAAACAAGATCCATAACTTCCAGTCAGGGTGGAAGAAAGTATAGCAAGTTTGTGCTCAAACTGAGTAACACGAACTGCATGTCTAAGGTTTAAAGCTGGCATTTGTATCAATGCAAATACTTCCATTGCTATATCAAATGAAACTATAACATATCCAAAACCATCATTCATATCTTGCTTCATAGCAAGCCAAAAGATAGCCCCATTTATAGTGAAACCCACATAACTCTTAAGAAACAAACTCTCTGAGTTCCCAACTTCTATCTTCTTCCATGACTCTATGCCTAATGAAAAGACATGAGCTTCGTAGCCATTCATAGAAAAAGAAAGTATCACTATTTTGTAATCATTAACAATTGGTCTGAACCCAAATCCTATATAGCAGAGTCCCAAAAAGTCAGAACAAGTTGCAGGCACCTGTCTGACCTCTCTAAACGCTGGATTCCACAATAAAAGGGAAGGGATAGTAGATAAATCATTACCATGTCTATAAATTCTTAAGCAGAGCAAGCCATTGCTTGAACCGACCATCTGAACCACACCGTTGACCACGGGGATGTTCTGAACTTCAGCGATTTGCATCTCGCGATCAAGCAAATATAACTGCAAATGTTGATGAGTGAGATCGGAGTGGAAAAGAAGGCAAGGTCTACGTTGAGAGGAGTGGTGGAGGTGGGCGGCGATGAAAGAAGGGGATTTTATGAGATTCTTCCAATGCTTGCACACACACTGAAATCTGATTAGGGATTTCACAGGCAGAAATTTGAGAATGAGAGTGATGATTTCTTGGGGAAGGAGCGGTACGACTCCATCCATTGACCCACGCTTCATGGTTGCTCGACTGGAAAAAAGGAAACGCCACATTCAGACAGGATCCGAGTGCCTTATGTGGCCAGGGCAATTTTTTTTTTTTTAATAAAAATATCAAGTTCCATTAAGAAGCAAAAATCACAAATTCAAAATGATAAGTTGGGCTTCCATTTATATACTCGGATAATAGAAAAGCCCAATAAAACAGATGCAAGATAGGAGGAGGGTGGGGACAAGATAATAAAAACGAAAAAATATCCCAACAAAAAGGGTCACCGCCAAAAGCCCACTATAACAAGATTAACAGGGCCACCAAAACAGAACCCACAAAAGAAACAGATGGGAGGCAAGCAACAATCACCTGAAAGTATAAAAGGGAAGTCTTTTTTTTTTTTAGATAAACTAAGGTATCCTTCAGTCCGGTAGGCTAAAGACTAATCATCCGTTCATTGTGGGTTTCTCTATAGAAAGGACAGCTGGCTAAGAGATTTAACGATACTTCATACCCAAGGCCAGAGATCAAACCC